>PVJN01022755.1:0-33034 GCA_004026805.1 Lasiurus borealis | reverse complement strand
ATGCACATGTCATAAATTCGGACATGTGCCCCCAGTCTGGGCCGGGATAAGAGAAGGTGATAGATGTGGGGGTGGTTGATCTCTATTTCATACATGCTTGTAAGTTGAAGTTCGTTAGTAAGTGGACTTTACTTTTCTTTAATGACGCAAAGAGAAAATAAAAGCCGATGCAAAGGCACCGTTGGTTTCATCTGCCATTATTTTATGTGCTCACCACCGGGAAGGCACCTTCCTCCCAATGTCAGGCCTCACTTCTGTTCTCTTTAAAGAAGAAATGAGGCAGGTCACCGAGAAAGCTGGATGCCCTTTCTTTGCTTTTCTTTCTTTTTTTAATCCTCACCAAGAATATGTTTTCATTTAGTTGAGAGAGAGAGGAAAGGAAAGAAGAAAAGAGAGAGAGAAAGAGAAAGGTGAGAAACATCAACTGGTTGCCTCCCATGCCCAAGCCAACAGAGACTGAACTAGCAATGAAGGTATGTGCCCTCACCAGGAATAGAACCTGCAACCTTTTGTACGTGTGTGTGTGTAAGAGGATAATGCTCCAAACAACTGAGCCACTGGCCAGGGCTCTTCTTTATTCGTTTTAGCTCCTATATCTTCATTCTCTTCCTCTTTCTTCAAACCCTCCTCCGGTTAAAATCATGTTCAAGTCTCCCCCAGATTAAAAAAGTAACAAAACAATGACAAACATTAACCCCAAACTGACATGTCCTTTGGCCAAACCTTTTCCTTCTCTCTTTTTGCTACACTCCTTGAGAGAGGACTCTCTCATGCCAGCTCCCACCTCCCCTGTCAGTCACCCCGAAGTCTGGCTGTTCTCTTCTCCTCCCTATTGAAACACACTCCCCGAAAGCCCCAGATGGCCTGAGGGGTGCCAACTCCAGAGCCCCATCGCGGTCAGCCTTGCAGCATTTCGCAGCCAGGACCTCCTCCTCCTCCACCCCTTCCTTGTGTTTGCTGCTCTGCCCTGTCCTCACTCCCCGGGGCTGGCTCTGCTCCTGCTCCCCTCTGAAAGCTGGTGTCCCTTGCAAGTCTCTGCTCAGCTGTTCTGTCTTAGCACCGTCCCCTCCTTGTCTGTGCGACTCCATGCGTTCCCAGGTTTCATCTGTCATTCTGAGGATGGCCATCAAATCGGCACGTTCAAGCCATGCTTCTCACTTGCACACCCAGCTTCTATTTAGCTTACAGGTTTTCTCTAGTGGGGTGTCCCAAAGGCTACCGAAATTCAGTGCACCCAAAGAGAGTCCCCCAGTCTGTCTTGACCCCATTGCATCACCAATCATTTTATCATCATCCACCCATGAGACGATTCAGAGGCCATCTATGAATTCTGCTTTCCCTTCTGTGCTCCCAGCGTATCAACAATGATATCTCCTGAAATAACTTTTCAAATCGCCACTACTCTCTTCTTTATTCTGACAGCTACTCCTCCCCTGGTCCCATTCCTCTTAACTGGAATACTAATAAAAAAGCAATACAATAACCAAATATAATCCTGACATGTCTACAGCAATCGTCAATGTACAGAGCTTTCTCCTACTGGAATTTAGATCAGCTTCATGGGAAACATGCGGGAGGTTGGGTGAGTGGGGTACAAAATGATGCATATTATAGAGAACCCAGAAATCGACCCAAACCACTATGCTCCATTAATATTCGACAAAGGAAGCATGAGCATACAATGGAATCAAGACAGTCTCTTCTATAAATGGTGTTGGGAAAACTGGACAGATACATGCACAAAAATGAAACTAGACCACCAACTTACATCATACACAAAAATAAACTCAAAATGGATAGAGGACTTAAACATAAGGTGGGAAACCATAAAAATATTAGAGGAATTCACAGAGAGCAAAATCTCAGACATATGCCAAAGCAATTTCTTCACTGATATGGTTCCTAGGCAGTAGAAACTAAAGAGATAATAAATAAATGGGACTACATCAAAATAAAAATCTTTGCACAGCAAAAGAAACCATCAATAAAACAATAAGAAAGCCCACTGCATGGGAGAACATATTTGCCAATGTTATCAGCAATAATAGTTTAATCTCCAACATGTACAGGGAACTCATACAACTTAACAAAAAGAAGATAAACAACCCAATTAAAAAATGGACAATGGACCTAAACAGATACTTTTTGAAAGAAGACAGAAGGAAAGCCAAGAGACTTAGGAAAACATGCTCAAAGTCTCTAATCATCCGAGAGATGCAAATCAAAACAATAATGCGGTGCCATCTCACACCTGTCAGAATGACTATCATCAACAAACGACAAGTGTTGGCGAGGATGCGGAGAAAAAGGAACCCTTGTGCACTGCTGGTGGGAATGCAGACTGGTGCAGCCACTGTGGAAAACAGTATGGACTTTCCTCAAAAAAATAAAAGTGTAACTCCCATTTGACCCAGTGATCCCACTTTTAGGAATATATCCCAAGAAGCTAGAAACATCAATCAGAAAGGATATATGTACCCCTATGTTCATAGTGGCACAATTCACCATAGTTAAGATTTGGAAACAGCCTAAGTGCCCATCAGTAGATGAGTGAATTAAAAAACTGTGGTACATCTACACAATGGAATACTATGCGGCAGTAAAAAAGGAGTTCTTACTATTTGCAACAGCATGGATGGAACTGGAGAGCATTATGCTAAGTGAAATAAGATAGTCAGAGAAAAATAAATATCACATGATTTCACTCATTTATGGAATATAATGAACAATATAAACCGATAAACAAAAACAGATCCGGAAACATAGAAATATTGATGGGACTGTCAAACCTCAGAGGGAAGGTAGGGGAGGGTGGGAGTAAGGAGGAGAGATCAACCAAAGGACTGTATGTATGCCTATAGGCCTAGCCAATGGATACAGACAACAGGGGGACAGTGAGGGCACAAGTGGGGGGAATAGCGGGTAATGGGGGGATATGGACACATGTAATAACTTAATCAATAAAGAAATTGGAGTATGGTTAAGAAAAATGATGCATATTCTCCTCCTTCCCCATGAAATGGGAGTTTAAAATAAAAATTTAATCAGATCTTGGAAAATCAAAGTGATGGTTTTCATATGCCTGACATGAACTGAGGGGCGTATTAGCTACACCAGCCTATAAGTTAATCACATCAACAAAATTACCCCAATGAGCTAAGAATCATACTTAGGTATTTAAAGTAAAAAATAATTTTAAACCCCTTAGAAATTTTATTGGGCAAATAAAGACTACTGTGTTTAGTTTTTATTTCTAATGTATAAAAAAACAGTGTTTTGTAATTTTTAAAATCAGTTAATCATAATGATCATTTGTTAAAGAAGTGCTGGTTTTAATGCCTTTTAATTTTGCATTTTTTTCTTGGGAAATGGATTAAGTCAATGGGTCATATACTTGATTTTCAGGAGAAAAAAAAAAACTGGCTAATTTACATCCGTTCCCAAGAACAGTGAATAAAGATATGAATAGTAGATGCAAAATCAATGCTACTGTACTTTTCTCTTTTAACAACTCCCAGAATGTGGTGTCAAGAACTGACTCACAACAAAATCATCTTGTGCTGATCTTCTTTCCTCAGAAAGATTCTGTGAGTACTTACAAGTACAAGGACTTTAGCCCAAATATGATGACCCCTTCAACATTTCCTTCAAGGTCAAGGGAGACACTGGAGCACAGCACCTCTGGGTAAACATGGTGACAGAGAAGCGTTCAAAGTGACAGTGAACTAACACACTAGCCTACACCTTCACCAAATGCCATGGAGATTAGCTATTAGCATCGCTAAAACCTTTTCTATTCTTTGTTAAACTTAAAACCACATGTTGTATTTTGCAAACTATACTTAAATGCCACACATACTATAAAAACAAAAAGTAGAACAACAACAAAAAAAACCTTAATTTTTTTTTTTTAAAAGAGAGATCTTGAGAAAATGAGAAGCTGTAGACACAACTGCTGTGAAAGTGCCTTTGTTTGATCCAAACAAAAAGAATGGTGACTTGGCTAAGTCTGGGCTACTGTTTTATCTCATTGTCTTTACCCAGAGAGAGAATAGTTTTCTCGTAATGTCATCATTAAAACAATAGTTCTACGAATTGTTGATCTGAACCTTGAGGCCGCAAAATTTGTTATGGGTCTGGGATGTTTACTCTAGGAATTGGTGTTTGTTCACTCAGAGTTATAGGCTGTGGTTGTTGGAGGAGGTGTGTTTACGCCCTTATCCTTGTGAGGAACCCATGGGCTGAACTCAGAACAAGCGTGTCAAACTTGAGGCTCGTGGGCCGAGTGCCTCGTTTATTTGGCCTGTGTTAGCCTTTGAGTTTGACATGCTTGCTCTAAGATGCTCTTTGAGAAAGAGGCATTTGGAGATACTGCCCCTTGAAAAAAATTATTTACAGCTGAAAGAAAACGGCTCTGACAGTTGAATTTAAAAACAAAGTGCAGGAAGTCGCTTTCCTGGAGTGTGAGTGGGTAATAAAGCTCGTGGGGCAGACAGGGGAAATGATCTCTTCCTGGATTTTTATTTTATTTAAATTTATTGGGGTGACATTGGTTAATAAAATTAACCTGTATTTTAAAAAAATTTGCTATGCAGAGCCCGGCCAGTGTGGCTCAGTTGTTGAATGTCAACCTATGAACCAGGAGGTCACGGTTTGATTCCCAGCTGGGGCACATGTCTGGGTTTTTGGCTCAATCCCCAGGAAGGGGCATGCAGGAGTTAGCCAATCAACGATTCTCTGTCATCATTGATATTTTTATCTCTCTCTCCATCTCCCTTCTTCTCTGAAATCAATCAAATATATATTTAAACAAAAAAAAGAAATTATGCTAAGAGAATGTAAAAAGAGTGTGTGTCCATGAGCGTGTGTGTGCATATACATGTGTGTGTGTTGTGTATGGGTGTGTTAATGTGTGTATAAACATATGGGGATGCATGTGGGGTGCACATGTGTATATATGATGTGCATGAATGTGTGTGTGTGTGTGTGTGTGTGTGTGTAAGAGAAGAAATGAACAGGAAAGGATTTTGGAATCCTGAGCTAATTAAGATGCTGGATGGGCATTTATCACGAGCTTATCTAATAAATGCTTTTTGTAGGTTATGAAAATGAGCAAAAGGGAATAACCGAATTCTCTAATATTAGCATGGTGGGAGATTTTCTTTGCCTGAAATGAATTTTTCCTTATTTTAGATTTTGTTCAAATACTTAGGAACAAACTATGGTGTCCACAGTAAGAGGCCACTATGAGACTTTCAGAGCAGGTGGAACTATGAGGGAAGGAGCTAGCAGGGGTGGCAGTTGGGGGCAAGCAGGGTGGTGAGGGGACTTTTAGGGGTGATCAGGTTGGAAGAGGAGCAGTTGGGGGCAATCAGGTTGGCAGGCAGAGTGGTTAGGGGTGATCTGATAGGCAGGCAGGCAGGTGAGTGGTTAGGAGTCAGCAGTCCTGGATTGGGAGAAGGTGCAGGCTGGGCTGAGGGATACACCCCAAGCACTAATTTTGTGCAGCAGGCCACTAGTTTTTAGAGAAAAAATAAGAAAACGTGCACAGAGTGCAAGCACACTGGCCTTGTATGAATGAGCTTAGCCCGAGAGGCATCATTTCTGGGAAACCAGAGACACTGGGAGTGGCACTTATTCCAAACCTTAGATACCCCTTGTGGGCATTCCCATTCTGTTGAAATAATGCAAAGAAGCAAAACAACAACAACAAAAAACTCCCCTCCGAGGGCAAAAGTTCAAGGGAGGGTTTATTTTTAATGATAAAAGGGAAGATGGATGGTGAGTGAAATCGAGAACGCTGAGTAAAACTCGAAAGCTCAGAACGCCCAGAAGTGCTGTTTGGTCGGCCGCATGTGTGTTTTTTTCTGAGCCAGAAGCTACCAAACACATCTGCCTTGTTCCTAAAAGGTCTTTCTAACTGGCTGCTAATCTCAGATGAGAACCATTTACTACATACAGCTTCAATGTGCGCAGAGTGGGAGCAGGGGAGAGGGGGTGTTAAAAAAAAGTCCTATGCATGGGTTGGCCCTGCTGCTGAATGAATGATATCTGCAAAGGTGTGTGTGTGTGTGTGTGTGTGTGTGTGTGTGTGTGTGTAGTGTGTGTGTGTAGTGTGATGTATGGTGTGTTGTCATGCCTGCTTACTAGTATTTGCAGATACAAGAGGCAACATTACAGACGAGACCCTAGGTGAGACCATAGCCTGGCCCTATGGGCATGTTATTACAAGCTCAAGCACAACTGATTTGAAGTCTAACCCTTTTCTTAGGAGGTTTCACCAGTTACAAATCTCCAGGAAACTTCACTAAAAGGGAAATCTATTTACTGAAGCTAAAAGCCATGAGAAACATTCATATCATTTATTTGTCTTGGAGATAACCGAGGTCCCAAGCAGCCACATGCCTTACCTAAGGTACCAAGTCACTGTCAAAGCGTTTATTCCCTGCCTGGTGGTTATTATCATTATTATCGATGTGGAGGTCATTTTTCCTGCGCAAATAAAAATTACACAGGATGGGGCAAAAGTAGATGTACAGTTGTGAGTACGAGAAACACAGGTTAATTCTTGTATTGTTATTAATTATTAGAGGCCCGATGCATGAAATTTGTGCGTGTGTGTGTGTGTGTGTGTGATGTTTCTATCTCTCTCTCCCTCTCCTTCTCTGAAATCAATAATAATAATAATAATAATAATAATAATAATAATAATAAAAATACAGGGGAGAGAGCAACAAGTTAAATAACAGCACAGGTAAGCAAGGGGTCCTCTGAGGCCCAGTGGCCGACACAAGGAGATTCCACGAAGACAAGAGAAGAGACCTCACAAAGACACCCATGGGACATTAACAACTGGCCACGATGCCTGGTCTGGGTGTGGTTCCTGCTTTGGACAATTAAGCTACAAAAGACATTTTGAGGGAATTTGAATATATACAGGATATTAGATGATTAACTTGAGCTGTGGTAGCATTATGGCTTGCTATGGAGGAAAGTGTTCTTACTTTTTAGAAATGCATCTTGAGGTATGTAGGGGGCTATGTCACGGTCTCTCTTCTTCACAAATGACACACAGTGGGACATTGCATGTGAAATAGACCGAAGTTCAGGTTCCCCTATGGGATGGCTGAGCACACGCAGACTTTGTACCAGCCACACGTATCTGAGACAACCACACTAGCAAGTCACGTGTAATTATAAGTTGCTATCAAATAATGAGCACACATTTTATACACCATCTTCTAAAGATTGACGTCTTGCTGGTGAGTAAAGGGAAAAAGGATAGCATTAAATGTTAATGAGGAAGGCATTACCATGAGAAGATAAGTAAAAAAAAAATTTATGAAAACCTGGGAACGGATTAATTTCAGTATGTTCACAATTAAAGATTTTTCTCAACACATTCCCAGTGTCTTTATGTTGAAATAACCTATACAAAATTGACCTTCTTCACCAAAAATAACAGCAATATTTTTTGCATTATTCCTAGATCATCAAAATGAATGGTTTCTATAACTTTTCTTTCCTCAGTGCTACTCAGAATCTTCATCTACTAGTAAAAACCGATCAGCAATGGGAATGCTTAGAAAAATCCCTGTCTGAAATATTGTGAAATCATTAGCCATTATGATTTGGCTTTAACTTAACCTTGGGATTAAACATTTAATAACATGAAGACATGTTTATGACAGGCTATGCAACTATATCACCCTACAGTCCCAGCTTCATGCAAGTGAAAATGAGTGAGCCCCGGATACTTGCAGAGGGAGAGGGAAGGAGGACCCTTTGATGCAGTCTATTTTAAAGACGAGAGTAGGTTCTCACCACATTGGGCAGATGTGGTAAATGTCTGACGCGATAAAGAGAAGCCTAATTTTACTCATCTGCCAAACCGAGAGTTGAAGAGGTGAAGCCCTTTTGCCCTTCTCGGGATGAGTCACCCGAAGTGAGCCTCCGCACCACCAAGCACCGCACCGGGCCGTTCTGCTGGGACAAACAGAGGAGCCCCGGCCGCGTGGCAGAGCCTCAACCTAGGGTCCTCCCGGGCATTTTCGTGGGACAGTCTCTCACTCTCGGGAAGGGCAGCCAACCTGTGTGCGACCAGGAGACCAGGATCAACCTGAGAAATGCAGTCCTTCCTCACAGGCCGCCTCAGTCATGAGAAGGAAAAGGAACTTCACCGAGTGTCACGTTGATTTAAAGTGGGGAAGAGACCTGCCTCTTTCCTGGGACGGGCAAGGAAAATTCTACGCAGGGTAAAAAACACATTCCCCCAGCGATGGGAGTAAGGGACTCAGCAACAGTTCAAAAGATGCGGCAGAGCCTGGAGCCTGGGCAAGGAAAGACCTCCAGGCCTCACTGTGCACAGAGTGAAGCCAGAGCAACAGGTATCATAGAACCACACTTACACCTGTGTCCATGTACACACATGCACACGCACATATACACACGCACACACAAGCAAAACATATGCAAACACACAAGGCATGCACATGGAAACACATGTATACATATGCAAGTATGTACATGCATGTGCATACACACATACAAACACACACGTATACACAGCCATGCATATGCAGAGAAAAGCTCTGAATAAACATGCATCAAAATTTAATAATAATAATAATAATAACATGAACTAGAAAAGAAACAGAATAAGAACTTAAACTTCTTGTACTCTATATATTTTTGAAGTTTTCTTTTCACAGTAGCTGATATCCACTTAATTCTTGTAGAATTTTTAAAAAGAAGGATGATGAACTCATCCACTCTTGGTAGAAATGTAAAAATAATACAGTCCCTTGAAAACAGTTTGGCAGTTCCTCAAAAATTAAGAATAGAGTTACCATGTGACCCAGCCATTTCACTCCAAGGTGAAAAAGGAGCATGTATGTATGCATGAAGGCATGAATGTTTATGGAAGCAGTATTTGTAACAGCCAGAAACTGGAAGCAACCACAGTGTCCCTTCCCAGTGAATGGACAACAGACTGTGTGGTATAGCTGTGCGATTGGACACTAGTCAATAGGACTGTTAGCACAGGCAGCTAGTTTATAATAATAAATGTATAATATGCTAGACAGACCTGCCAGACGGCACACCTGACGATCTTCCAAAGCTAGGGCTGTGAGGGCCGAGCCCCTTGCATGAATTTCATGCATCGGGCCTCTAGTTAGGTAATAATGAAAGAGAAGAGAGTCAGACATCTAATTAAGCTGATTTAACTAGAAGCTTACAGGGGACAGCCACATCCTGGGCCAAAAGGACATTAATCCCAGAGTAGGCAGGAAAGACCAGCTTCCCAATCCCCCCAAAAAACAGATTGGTGGGGAGAGAGGGGTAATAGCGAGGGGGAAGACCCTCTGCAGGGCCCATGTGCAGTAGAAGCCGAGATGGTACAGAGGGAGGTCCTTGTACTAAGCACGTGACCAGAGAAGCCAGAACTTTGAGGCATGCACAGTAGGAGCCAAAATAGTGACCATGAGGGGCGGAGTGTAGCCTGGGAAAACCTGGGAAATGGATCAGCGAGGAAAAGGGCCAGACCCCAGAGGATCCCGGAAACGGGTTGATTAGGGGGAGGGCCCAGCACAGGCTGGGAAAACTCAGGAAGGAAAACTCAGTTGGCCAGTTTAAAAGACAGCCTGCTTGTCCCCAAACCAAGGAAATATTTGGAGGATTGGCAAGGACCTGGGGGCAGCTGCTACGAAAGCCTGCCTGTTCTCTTCATCCTCAAGGACATATTATTTCTTTTCACCCCAACAAATCTGGCACCTAAACTTCTCCCGCGAGTGTGCCCCTGAAATTCTTTTCTCTCCACACCACGGGAACCCATTTTCTCCCACAACGATAAGGAACAATTATTGATACACACATTAGCTTGCGTAAATCTCAAAATAATGACGCTAAGTGAAAGAAGCCAGACAAAGCAAAGTACATGCTACATATTTCCATTTGTATAAAATTCTAGAAACGCAAACCAAACTACAGTGACCGGAAACAGATGGGTGGTTGAAATGGGGAGTAGGGATGGGGAGAGTGAGAGGGAGGGATCCAAATGTGGGAACCCCTTTCACGTCTTGTGTGATTCAGAGTTCGGGTTCTGGAGAAGGCCGCACACAAATGAAAAAAAAAAGACTTAGAAAAGTATTAGTTTTGAAAATGGGGGCCACTCCAGTGGGAGGCAACCCTTGGGGGTGATGGATGTGCTCATTGCTTCATTGTCATGGTGTTCTCAGCGGCGGATATTAGATCAACATTTCTCCAACTGTACACTGTCAATAGCTTCAGTTTATTGTATGACAACCATACCTCAATGCATCTTTTATTTATTTATTTATTTTTAATATTTTTTTTTAATTGATTTTCTACAGAGAGGAAGGGAGAGAGATAGAAAGTCAGAAACATCGATGAGAGAGAGACATCGATCAGCTGCCTCCTGCATGCCCCACAGTGGAGATGTGCCCCCAAGCAAGGTACATACCCCCAACCGGAATCGAACCTGGGACCTTTCAGTCCATAGGCCGACACTCTATCCACTGAGCCAAACTGGTCTCAGCCTCAATGCATCTTTTAAAATACATGCTTAATACAGAACATTTGGAAATTGCATAAGAATGAAGACGAAAAAATAAATAGCATCCTCACTCCCTTGAGAAGAGAACTGCTAACATTTTGAGACCTTTTTCTTCTATGACATTTTCACATGTCAGGCTCGAAGTTCTACAAGGGCAAGTCGACCTGATGCAGCCATGTAGTCCTAGCACTAGGCTGGAAAAGCAATCGTTCAACAACCATTGAGTGAACGTACTCTAATTTCTTCACTTCCTATTATGTCAGAACTTTTTCATGTCATTAAAAATCCTTTGAAAATATATTTACGTCTGTACACCTTTTTAACTGTGTGGATTACAGTATCTGATTTTAGACTTGGGTTAACAGTTTTTCAACATAATCAATAGCGCTGTGATATTCAGCTTGGTGGATACATCCTTGATTATAACATCGGGAGTTCCAGAGATCCAATTAAACAGGTTATTAATAATTTAATTTTACATTGTGCAGATAAGAATAACATAGTTAAAATTTCCATATTTAAAACTCATTTGTTAATTAACTCCTCTCGCCCTGAGTTTCCTCTTTTGTAAAATGAAAGTAATAATAGCGTCCCCATCTCAAGATGGGTGTGAGGACAAAAGGAGATGGTGTACATGCAGAGCTTATGATAAGGCTGGGCAGAAAGAAAATTGTGACGATGGGCACTTTGGAGCCATATTTATGCCAGAATTATCCATGTTTCCATGTAAATTCCCTCAACTCAAAAAGTTGTTCTTGGGATCTATCAGTCTGAACACACCTCTCAGCCTGGCTTAAAGAATCTTTGGAATGAGTGGGAATGAAATAATAAAATCTGCAAGTTACAGCACCACTGTTTAGCACCTCTTTAAAAAACTCATCTCGGCCAGAGATAAATATTGGCCCCAATGGAATGGATTCCAAGTTCTGACCCTGGAAAGCTCCAGGGACCTGAGGATTCAGGGGAGAAATTTTCTTTTGAGTGGACTTCCCCCAGCTTTCTGCTGAATTCCAGGGTTAAGTCATTTGGTTGAAACAACAGCTTTGTAGAGTTGTGGTAACAAACCATCTATCATTCTAGGTTCCGAAGAAGCTCTGTAAACCCTGAGGAGCCAGATGACTCTCAACTGAGCTGTTTGATTGAACTGTTTTGAAGGGGATTTTTAGCCAAGTCCTGGTTCTCAAGTCTCAGCATTTAGCAGAAACTTTCAGTGAGTTTCACACACACACACACACACACACACACACACACACACACACACACCTTTTGTTCATTCACTTTAGCAAAGAGAAGATGAACATATATGTGTATAGGATATACATATAGACTCAGAATGTCTGCAACTATATCTTTATTTAAATAATAATCACCCCCTTTTATACCTAGGGAAACAGAGATTGGTGACTTGCTCAACTCTCCACTTAGTAAGTGGTGAGAGGGACAACTCCAGCTCCCTCTAAACCCAAAGCACGCATGTAATTCATATACTATAAAGTAATCATATCAGCCAGCGTTTTCCCTGCACATGAGTGTTTACAATGTCCTTTCTCTGTTCAGGTTGCTACTCCGAGGCAGGGATTCTCCCCACGTCACCCAAACTTGACATCTACTAACTGAAGTGCGATTCTGGCCCAGCTGCATGGGCATCACCCAGAAGCTTGTTAGAATGCAGATTCTCAGGCTCCATCCAGAGCTGCCAGAATCAGTGTTTCAACAAAACCTCCAAAGAACCAAGATAGCGGCATAAGGTATCCACCTGTACAGGCTACCTTTCACAACCACACCAAAACTACAACTAAAAGACAAGATGACTATCCCCCAGAACCATGCGAAAGTTGGCAGAGTGGAAGTTCTACAACTAGAAGGAAAGAAAAAAGTGCATTGAGAACTGGTAAAACATGCAGAGGTTCAGAAAGACAGAGTTACGGAGATGCACGGGAATCTGGCTGTGTGTGCTGTTTGTTTTTTTTCAATTGGGAGGGAGTTACAAGTTCCTGATTCTCTGAACCCCAGTTTCCAGTGAGATTCTGGGAACCCAGACTCATACAGGAGAAACTGGACTGTCTGCCATTGGGTCGGAAAGGGAGGGTGGCTTTCTTGCAGAGGTGCGCACTGGAATCATTGTTTACTGTGGGACACGGAACAGAACGCAGAAACATGGAGAGGCAGAGAGAGCTGACTGGCAGCCATTGCTGTTTGCCATGCCCTAGCCTAGCGATTCCCTGAAACTCTGCCCCACCCAATTTACAAACACTCATTGCTGTGCGCAGCGGCCTTTGCATATGAATGGCCTACCCTCTGGCAGCTTAACCTAACAAATTGCAACTGGATCAGACAACTCCAAAACTTCCAAACTCCAAGCAAAGAGGAGAAATCTACAGAACTCCCTGTAGCTCCTGCTGGGTGGCCTCAGACACTAGCTGACTTACACCTCCTTGGAGATCCAGGAACCAGTGTACCTAGAGATCAATGTGAGAAGACACCAGATTTCAACTCCTCACATACATAAGTGATACACTCAAGAGGCAGACTCGAGCACCAAAGCCCCACTGAAGCAAGTCCTGCCTCATAGGGGTGTCTCCAGCACAGTAGTTCTTCCATTAATAGACACAGCTAATCCTCACAGTCAATTGGTCTAGAGGTCAATTCCTCCCAGTGAACCAATAGCAATTAAGGCTTAACTACAAGACTTTATGCCCAGCCCACAAAAGGGTGCACCAAGAGTGTCCACCTCAGGTGATTGGGGAGGCGAAGCTACTGAGCCATAAAGGACAGCTAGCTCACAAAGCCACTCCATCAACACAGGGAAGCAGCCAAAATGTGGAGAGAAAGAAACATGTCATGAATGAAAGAAATGGAGGAAAGCAAACTACTGGACATAGAGTTCAAAACCACATTTATAAGGTTACTCAAGAATCTTCTATAAACCACCGAGAAACTTAGTGAGACTTCTGAGAAACTTAGTGAGACCTTCAAGGATCTTAATGAGAATGCCAAAAAAAATGGAAAAGGACCAGTCAGAAATTAAGCATACCCTGTCTGAAATAAAAAATAATATACAGAAATCCAACAGCAGACTAGAGGACTCCAAGAATCAAACAAAAGATCTGAAATATGAGGAAGCAAAAAACACCTAACCAGAAAAACAAAAAGAATAAGGGGGTCAAAAAATGTGAATATAGTATAAGGAGCCTCTGGGACAACTTTAAGCGTACCAACATCAGAATTATGGGGGTGCCAGAAGTATAGAGAGAGCAAGATACTGAAAATTTATATGAAGAAATAATGATGGAAAACTTTCCCTACCTGGTGAAAGAAATGGACTTACAAGTCCAGGAAGTGCAGAGAACCCCAAACAAAAGGAATCCAAAAAGGACCACACCAAGACACATCATAATTAAAATGCCAAGGGCAAAAGACAAAGAGAGAATCTTAAAAGCAGCAAGAGAAAAATAGTTAGTTACCTACAAGGGAGCACCCATATGATTGTCAGATGATTTCTCAACAGAAACTGTGCAGGTCAGAAGAAAGTGGCAAGAAATATTCAAAGTGATGAATAGCAAGAACCTACAATTAAGATTACTCTACCCAGCAAAGCTATCATATCATTCAGAATTGAAGGTCAGATAAACCTTGATTCATAGATAAGAAAAAGATAAAGGAGTTCATCACCACCAAACCAGGATTATATGAAATGCTGAAAGGTATTCTTTAAGAAGAGGAAGAAGAAGAAAAAGGTAAAGATAAAAATTACGAACAACAAATACATATCTATCAACAAGTGAATTAAACATCAAGTGAATAAAAATCCGATGAACAGAATAAACTGGTGAATATAATAGAATCAGGGCCATAGAAAGGGTATGGACTGACAATTCTCAGCGGGAAGTGGGTGTAAGGGGTACAGGAAGAGATTGGACAAAAATCTTTCATCCATGGATGACGACAGTGGTGGGAGGTAAGGGCATGGGGTGGGGGATGGGGAATCAAGTGGAGAGGAGCTATGGAGAAAAAAACAAGGAACATCTGTAATGAACTGAACAATAAAGATTTATTTAAAAATACAGAAAACTTCCAGGTGACTTATTGGCAGATTAAAGTTTGAAAGGACTCTGTCAGCCATCAAATGTACACATCATGGCCAGATCAGAGATACACAGAGGCATTAGGAAGAAACAGAGGGAGTGCCTCTCCCCTCCCCCAGGCCAGCAGGTCTGCACTGAACAGGCTGGCCAGGCAGGGAGGAACAGACAAAGGCGTGCTGCGGAGGCTTCCGCTGACAGGCAATCCCAGCCTTGCTCCTGGATGGAGGGTTCTGGCTCAAGGCCATTGGCAAGGTCATTCCTGCTGAGTGAGGAATGCATCAGTCACCCAAGCCTGCTGACCCTGCACGTTGGTCCCAAGAGACCCTTAGGAGGCAGACTGTAACCCGTTTTTATGGTTCGAGACTCATGAGGATATTCCTAGAAGACAAGACAAAGACAGAGCATACCTTCCTAGTTTTGAAGGCAAAACAGCCAACTCTGAGCCCATAATTGCTTGTACTACTTAGGAGTCCTCGTCTGTGGAAGGTGCTGGAAGCAGTGTGGGCAGTGTCTGCAGATGGCTTGGCATAGTATTGGTAAGGAATGACATTCCAAAGAAAGCTCTGATTTGTGTGTCCTGCCACCCCCGTCTCATTGAAATAAAAATAATTACGTATGTCTCATCCAGAAAGGGGAGGCCACGCCAGAGTGCGGGAGAATCCAAAATGACATTTACTTCATCTTCTCACCTGTTGTTTAAAACCATCTACTCTAGGCCTGGACTTGGCTTCTTCAGTGAGTCCACCCATGGAGAGAGTTGGTTATGCTAACAAATGTACTCAAGTCCCCACGACATCTGCTCTTACATTTTCCTTCAAATCTCCATGTCTTTCTGTTATATAGCACCGCCTCAGGAAGTGGGGTATGGGTTAGAAAGTTGTAATAAAGATATTCCTGAGGCCCCGGCTGGTTTGGCTCAGTGGATAGAGCGTCAGCTTGCAGACTGAAAGGTCCTGGGTTTGAATCCAGTCAAGAGCACATACCTTGGTTTCGGGCACATCCCCAGTAGCGGGTGTTATAGGAGGCAGCTGATTGATGTCTCTCTCTTCTCTCTCTCTACCTTCCTCTCTAAAAAATCAATAAAAAATATATTTTAAAAAAAGATGTTCCTGAGATGATTTCTAGGCCTGTCACCATCTCCCCGGTGCCTGCTCTGAAGCTCAGGCTGGTGGGAGGGACAGGGCAGCATGTTACAAGGGTGCTCACAAGGCCACACGGGGAGCCGTGTGGTTTGGGGTCAGGAAACTAGGCGCCCGGCTGCAGGCTACACCCACAGACCCAGGCACCACCGCCACGCCAGGTGTCTCTCGGGTTTTGGCAGCTCTGAAATTATGAGTTGACAATCAGGTGGCACGGAAGCCTGGCAACAAAGTTATCAGTCGATCAGATGGCCTGCTTGGATGTGGTTTCGACATCCTGAAAGTGAGCATGCTGTGGCATAGGGTGGAAATGCCATGCCCGGGATGAGTGATGGCGTGTGAGAGAGTGTGTGTGTGTGTGTGTGTGTGTGTGTGTGTGTGGTTGAGCAGAGAATCTATTTTTCTCTTAACTATCAGATGAACAGTGAGTAATTTTGCCAAATGGGATGATTTTGTAATGACTTTCTAACGAGAGGTAGTCATATATTTGCCCAAGCACAAAGTCTACTTAATACGGAAGACAAGTTACAGGATTTTTGTACTTTTCAATAGATAGAAAAACACTTAGAGTCCTAAAATGTTTGAGGCTAGTTACACAATTATGCAATTTATTCCTGAATACATTCTTATGGTAAAATAGGCAGTGATTACAGACCAACGTAAACTCCCTCTTTTTTTTAAAAAAAAATATTTTATTGATTTTTTACAGAGAGGAAGGGAGAGAGATAAAGAGTCAGAAAGATCGATGAGCAAGAAACATTGATCAGCTGCCTCCTGCACACCCCCAACTGGGGATGTGCCTGCAACCAAGGTACATGCCCTTGACTGGAATTGAACCCAGGACCTTTCAGTCTACAGGCCGACGCCCTATCCAGTGAGCCAAACCGGTTTCGGCTCCCTCTTGATCACCTCCCACCAACCCCCAACTTCTTGGAGGTAAGCAGTGTGGCCACTTGGGTATGACTCCTTCCATATTCTCTTCTCTGGGGTTATAAATGTGAACAGTTTCCTAGACACACAGAGAATGTCATCTTGGTGTTTCCTTTTGTTTCCACCAGAAATGCGACTCCAATTGAACAAATCTACAATTTGCCTTGTTCCTTCGAAAACATTCCCAGCAGATCTTTCAACATTAGTACATAAATATCTGCCTCGTTCTTTTTAGCTGCTGCACAGTACTCCCTAGAATGGATGTACCGTCCTTTATGAAATCTCTGCCTTATGGATGGACCTGTAGGTTATTTTCCATTTTCACCACAGCAATCTGGTGAACTTGCATGAAACTTCTCCAAAGGGGACGCCATTGGGACATAGGGGTGCAATCCTACCATCATCCCCTCCCAATGTGGCTGAACCGATGTGCACCTACTCAGGACTGGAGGAGAACCTCGTTCCCACACCTGTGCTCAATCGTCAGCTCACAAGGATTTGCCTGTTTGCAGGGTGCAAATATTTTTAAAAACATATTCCATTGATTTCAGATAGGAAGGGAGTGGGAGAGAGAGACAGAAACATCAATCATGAAAGAGAATCACTGATCGGCTGCCTCCTGCATCCCCCACTGGCGATTGAGCCTGCAACCCAGGCATATGCCCTGACCGGGAATTGAACTGTGACCTTCTGGTTCATAGGCCAACGCTCAACCACTGAGCCACGCCAGTTGGGTGCAGAGTGCAAATATCATTGCTGCTTAACGTGCATCTCCCTGGTTCTAGTTAGACAAAGCATCTTTCCCAACGTTTCTCTCCCCTCCTCTGGGGATGGCTGTCTCTTCACCTTTCCATCTATTTTAAAATCCGGGTTACTTGTCTTTGTCTTTTGAGTTTGTAGGGGCATAATTTCTTTTCTAAGAGAAATTGCAAACAAGCAACAGCTTTCTTTATTTCAGAAAGTCGCGAAAACATCTGCTTGCAGAGAGAGAGAGGAAAAAAAGCCTGCGGTATATGTGTGTGCGCGTCTTTTTTCCATAGCGTGACTTTAACACCCACACACACACCTTTAGAAAACGGAGTGAAGCCCCTAAGATTGCAGCAGCAAAGGAGAAAGACGAAGAACAGGCAAGTAACAAGAGAGGCCCTTTCCAGCCGAGCCCGGAATCCGGCTGCCTGGCCCCTGGAAGGCTCCCCTAGCCGCCCAGGGCCAGCTCTTCCCGGTGGGAATCTTCTCTGGGGCGGGAGCATAGGATTTGGGCCCTGGCTTGTCAGTTGCTGGTCTACGGAAGTGATGTCAGTCTGTGGCCCTCATCTGGGGTTATCTGAGGGGCTCATCGCAGTGACAGACAGAGGAGCGAGCAGGTGGCAGCAAGGAGGGGCAGGCCCAGGCTCCCCGGCTCACCCTCAACCGCAGGGAGCTTATCTGCACGGGTATCTTCCTGGCTGACAGCTCAAGTCTGGGGGCTCGAGGGAACGGGCACGAAGGGGTGCAGCGGGGCCGCAGGGGCAGGGGCAGGAGAGCCAAGCTCTGCAGTTGGTTCTGATGGGTGCGGAGGAGGCCTAGGGAGCGGATACAAGCAGAGACTCCAAAGGTGTGAGGTGTGGTGGGGAGTAAGGTAGCCGTGACATGGTCCCTTTCACCCTCTGCTTTAATGGATCACTAAGAAGCATTCCATGGCTGAGACCGGTTTGGCTCAGTGGATGGAACGTTGGCTTTCGGACTGAAAGTTCCCAGGTTCGATTCTGGTCAGGGGGCATGTACTTTGGTTGCGGGCACATCTCCACTGTTGGGTGTGCAGGAGGTGGCTGATCGATGTCTCTCTCTCTCATCGATGTTTCTGAATTTCTATCTCTCTCCCTTCCTCTCTGTAAAAAAACAATAAAATATATATTAAAAAAAAAGAAGAAGCATTCCATGGACTCAATGTCACTAATCATCAGAGAAGTGGAAACTAAAACTACAATGAGATATCACCTCACACCTGCCAGATGGCTACCAATAAAGCAATAAACAATGAGGGCTGGCGAGGAGGCAGAGAAAAAGGAACCCTCGGGCACTGCTGGTGGGAATGCAGACAGGTGCACACAGCCACTGTGGAGAACAGGATGGAGTTTCCTCAAACAAATTAAACATGGAACTGCCTCAAGTCTTTAAAATATATGTTTTAAAATATATTTTATTAATTTTTTACAGAGAGGAAAGGAGAAAGTCAGAAACATTGATGAGAGAGAAACATCGATCAGCCACCTCCTGCACACCCCACAGTGGAGATGTGCCCGCAAGCAAGGTACATGCCCCCAACCGAAATCAAACCTGGGACCTTTCAGTCCACAAGCCGACGCTCTATCCACTGAGCCAAACCGGTCTTGGCGGGGCTGCGGTCTCTTTAAAAAGATCACAACTTACAGCATCATGAGCTAAATAATAATCATTGTGTTAATCCACTAAACTGTGGACTGGTTTGTTACGTAGCAATAGCCAACTGCTATACCTTGCTTACTTCCTTTAGAGAACCTCTCCAGAAATGCAGCTAGCTGCTCAAAGACTCAGCTTCCTTATCTTTAAATCGACACACTCTCTGTCTTAGAGAGTCATGGTGGAATTTAAAGGAGGTGGTGTTTGTAAAGCTCCTGGCACAAGCTAGGGGTGCAGGACGTTTTCTTTTCTTTTCTTTTCTCTTCTCTTCTCTTCTCTTCTCTTCTCTTCTTCTTTCCTTTCCTTTCCTTTCCTTTTCCTTCTCTTCTCTTCTTCTCTCCTCTCCTCTCCTCTCCTCTCCTCTCCTCTCCTCTCCTCTCCTCTCCTCTCCTCTCCTCTCCTCTCTTCTCTTCTCTTCTCTTCCCTTTTCTTTTCCCTGGAGAAAACTGGGAGTCCCAGTCACGAGGAACAGGAGAGCCTGGGAAATCTCCGAGCGGCGTTGGAAGCAGCAAGAAAAAAGGCTTTTATGCATCTGTACAAAGGAAGCATCTCTCACCCTTGAGACAGCATGGAGGGACCTGGAGAGCATCATGCTAAGTGAAATAAGACAGTCATAGAAAGACAAGTATCATATGATCTCACTCATATGTGGAATCTAATGAACACAATAAATTGCACAACAAACCAGACCCAGAGACATTGAATCATGCAACAGGCTAATGCATTTCAGAAGGGGAAGAATGGGAAGAGACTAAACAAAGAATGACATGCATCGCCCATGGAGAAACATTAGTGGGGGGAGCCGGAGGAGGGGCCGGGAGTGTGGTAGAGGGGTCAACGGGTGAAAAGGGGGACATCTGTAATACTTGGAACAATAAAGTTTTAAAACAATTACATTGCATTACATTGAAAAAAAGAAAAAA
This sequence comes from Lasiurus borealis, assembly GCA_004026805.1. NCBI lineage: Eukaryota > Metazoa > Chordata > Mammalia > Chiroptera > Vespertilionidae > Lasiurus > Lasiurus borealis. Next base: position 12,963 of record PVJN01022755.1, on the reverse strand, counting down.
GGTTGTTAGAAAGGGGAATCCAGGGTGAGATTACGAGGCAAGTCTGCTTATTGGGTTGAAATTTAAGTAATCTTCCTACCCTGGCCATGTATAAATTTTATATTTTTAATATATGTTTATTGATTTCAGAGAGGAAGGAAGAGGGAGAGAGCGATAGAAACATCAATGATGAGAAGGAATCATTGATCGGCTGCCTCCTGCACGCCCCCTACTGGGGATCAAGCCAGCAACCCGGGCATGTGCACTTGACTGGAATCAAACCTGAGACCCTTCAGTCCGCAGGCTGACACTACCCATTGAGTCAAACCGGCTAGGGCAGTGGTCGGCAAACTCATTAGTCCACAGAGCCAAATATCACAGTACAACGATTGAAATGTCTTTTGAGAGCCAATTTTTTAAAACTTAAATGTCTTCTAACGCCACTTCTTCAACATAGACTTGCCCAGGCCGTGGTATTTTGTGGAAGAGCCACACTCAAAGGGCCAAAGAGCCACAGTTTGCTGACCACTGGGCTAGGGTTATTGAATTTCTCTCTAGTGTCTAGAAATAAAATCTTTCAACAACAACATAGGATCTATATGGCTGCTGTGGTGCCTCCTGAACGCCACTCTCTCAGCTCCCACCCCGACAGCACCCTGGGGTATGGCTACTGACGCCCTGCTTTACAGAAGGGGGGCTGGGGCTCTGAGACAAGGCCATCCTGCAAGCACGTGCAGACTGGGCAGACCCCAGGTGTGACCGTGACCGTGCGATGACACCTTCCAGAGAGAGTACGGCTCAATGGGCCTGTGCTGGAGTGGGGGGGGGCACTGACCCCACAGGCAGGTCAGGAAGGCTCTTCCCCTAGGAAGTGGCAGTCATCCCAGCACTGTTTGCCCGGGCATGGACCTCTCGCCTCTCTTCCTCGGCCATTCTCAGGGGTGCGGTAGGCTGGGGGCAAGTTCAAGAAGTCGGTAGCTAACAGGAGCCTTACAACAGAGAGAGAAATGAGCTAAATCCCTGAGGCCAACAGAAAGCAAGGGCGGGTCATTTCTGGAGTGCTGGCAGGACGGGGGAGAGGAAGGGAACTGTCCCCTACCCTTGCTCAGAGGCCCCTTTCCCTGACCCCTTCTCTCCCCTGAATACAGGACAGCGCAGGCGGAAGCCGAGAGAGCAGGCGACCCTCCCATGTGATCTCGGATGTAGGGGGAGAGGCTTTATCAGGGCTTGTCAGAACCAGAAACTATGGGAATCCAACTCCTATTAACTCTGCCTGGGCCGTAGGACTATCTGGGGAGGCTGCTGTATGGTCTTTGCCAGTGTATTTTTTTAAAAGCTTTTTAAAAATATATTTTACTGATTTTTTTAACAGAGAGGAAGGGAAAGGGATAGTTAGAAACATCGATGAGAGAAAGACATCAATCAGCCGCCTCCTGCACACCTCGCACTGGGGATGTGCCCGCAACCAAGGTACATGCCCTTGACCGGAATCGAACCTGGGACCTTTCAGTCCCCAGATCGACGCACTACCCACTGAGCCAAACCGGTTTCGGCTTTTATTTAAAAAAAAAAATATATATATATATATTTTTAAAAAACATGGTAATCATTGAAAAATGAAGAGTTTTAAAAAAACATGGTAATTATTGAAATTAATTATGTCGCTTTCCAGGTGGAGCCCTGTGGGGAATCTGAAGCCGGGGGTGAGGAGCCTGAAGCCTGGGCTGCGTCTGAATTGGGGTCCCCCCATGCACCCCATCCAGCAGAGGAGGAAGCAGAGCCCTGGGCCAGCTGCTGCCCATCAGGAAGTCTCCTCCGAGCTCCTCGGAGGGGCCTGACATTTGATGTGGTGGCTCTGATGTGACCATTTTGAAACAGAACGTTCTGACACAGCTGTATTCATGTCACGGAAAATTTCTGACTTTTAAACAACACCAACCATTGAACTTGCAGCTTTTGAAAAAAAAGTTATCAAGTACCAGCATCACCGGGGGTCAGAGACAGGGTTGGGGGGCAAAATCCCAGGCAAAACCGGGGGCGGGATGAGGCTCTGGGATGAGGGGGTCCATTTGTAATTTGCATTTCCCCCAGGAAAAGAAGAGTTAACAATGTCATGGTCTAAATTTTAGGTGCACAAAACACCCCCAAGTTCAACACCCCCAAGTTCAACACCCCCAAGTTCAACACCCTTGGTGCAAAAACAGGCAGCTAGATCAGTGAAGCAGAATAGAGAGCCCAGAAATAGATGCCCACGAATACAGTCAACTGATCTGTCACAGGAGCAAAGGCAATTCAGTGGGGCACAGACAGTCTCCCCAACCAATGGGGCTGGGACCACTGGCCATCCACACGCAGAGAGCGAGTCTCCACACAGACCTCCCCCCCTTCCCCCCAAATTAACTCACACGGACCACAGATCTCAATGTAAAGGGCGAAACCAGAAAGCTTTCAGAAGATAGCCTGTGTGACACACCTCGGTAGCCCTGGGGGTGGCGGTGGCTTTTTAGAGACAGCTCAAAAGGCACAATCCAGCAGGACTAATCGAGAAGCTGGACTTCATTAACATGAAAAACATCTGCTCTGCAAAAGACAATGTCAGGAGGCCGAGAAAATAAGCCACAGGCCGGGGCGAAAATATTTGCAGAAGGCACATCTGATGAAGGACCGTTCTCCAAGACACACAAAGAGCTCCGAAAACTCACCAGGAAGAAAATAAATAACCGGAATTTAAAACGGGCCAAAGATCTTAACAGACACCTCACCAGCAAAGATACACAGCCAAAACCCGTTTGGCTCAGTGGATAGAGCGTCGGCCTGAAGGGTCCCAGGTTTGATTCCGGTCAAGGGCATGTACCTTGGTTGCGGGCACATCCCTAGTGGAGGAGTGCAGGAGGCAGCTGATTGATGTTTCTCTCTCATCATTGATGTTTCTAACTCTCTATCCCTCTCCCTTCCTCTCTGTGAAAAATCAATAAAATATATTAAAAAAAGAGAAAAGATACAGATGCCACATAAGTATAAGAACCTATGCTCCATGGCAGATGCAATCAGGGAAACGCAAGGTAAAACAATGAGATGCCACGACACCCCTATTAGGATGGCCAACATCCAGAACACGACAGCATCCAACACTCCCGTTCATTGCTGGCGGGGAGGCTAACTGGTACGGCCACCGTGGAAGGCAGGTGGGTAGTTTCTGACAATACAAAACGTCCTCTCAGCCTACGATTCAGCAAGTAATGCTCCTTGGAATTCTCCCAACATATGTCCACCCAAAACCTGCTCATAGATGCGTACAGCGGCATTATTCACCATCACCCAAACTTGGAAGCAACCAAGATGCTCTTCGGTAGGTGAATGGATAAAGAGAAAGTGGTCCCTCCGGACAATGGAATATTCCCCAGTGATCAACAGAAGCGAGCTATCATGTCACGAAAAGACGTGGAGCAGTGGTTCTCAACCTTCCTAATGCGGCGACCCTTTAAGACAGCTCCTCATGTGGTGGTGGCCCCCAACCATAACATTATTTCCGTTGCTACTTCTAACTGTAATTTTGCTACTGTTATGAACTGTAATGTAAATATCTGATATGCAGGATGTATTTTCATTGTTACAAATTGAACATAATTAAAGCATAGTGGTTAATCACAAAAACAAGATGTAGTTATATATTGTGAAATATTTCTTTCTAATTACAAATAAATGAAATTTTGTCTTGAATTGTGGTGTAGCATGGGCAACAGTCTTCCTAGGACAACAGTAAACTACATTGCTACACTTTGCTACACCAAGGAGCTGTGTGTTGGTTCCTAAGACTATGGGAAATAGGTGTTTTCCGATGGTCTTAGGCGATGCCTGTGAAAGGGTCGTTCGACCCCCAAAGGGGTCGCGACCCACAGGTTGAGAACCGCTGACCCGGAGGAACCTTAAAGGCGTATGAGTCAGTGAAAGAAGCTGATTTGAAAAGGCCACCCCTTGCATGAGTCCAGCGGGAAGACATTCCGGAAAAGGCCAAATGATGGAGGCGGTGAAACGATCAGTGGCTGCGGGGGCTGGGGGACAGGAACGCAGAAGCAGAGGGTTTTTAAGGCTGTGGGACTACTCTGTGCGGTACGTCCTTAGACATCTGTCCAAACCCCAAGAACGGACAACACCACGCGTGAGCGCTCGGGTACAACGTGGACTCTGAGGTGGTGATGATGTCAATGGCTGTTCACCGGTGGTAACAGATGAATCACTCTGGGGCAGGGGAGCGGGGGAGGGATGCCTGATTGTGGGAACTCCCTGTACCTTCTGCTCAAATTTGCTGTGAGCCCAAAACTGCTTTAAAAAGTGCAAAGCTTATGTTTTAAAACACCATCAGCACATCTCATGGTCTGGTTGTCACCAGCGCTGCCAAAGTTCCCCGCCCTCAGCCTGGGTGTCAGAGAGGGAGGGACATGGGTGTTCCGATGCCTCCCTGGAGTCAGAGAGGGAGCAGGGACAGTGGCCGGGAGACACGGGGTCTGGAGCTGGGACACGCCCTCCGCCAGCTGCTCTGGCAGGTGGGCCTCAGGCAGAGAGCTCTTGCTGTTTTCCTTGGAGTCTCCCACGCAGCGGCCCATGCGCTGTGAGATGTGGAAGTCGGGTCATGTCTCTGTCTGTGTAAACCTCTCATGTTTGCATAAACCTCACACCCGGCATCAGAGCAAAACAGCGACCCTGGCTGCCCCCCAAGTCCTCTCTGTCCCCGGCATATGCTCCTGACACCCCGGGACATGGCCAGCTCTTCCTGCCACCGGTCCCCTCTGCTGGGAATGGTCCTCATCTTTATGGGAACTTCTCTTCCTCAGTGTCACCTCTTTTTTTTAAAAATATATTTTATTGATTTTTCACAGAGAGGAAGGGAGAGAGATAGAAAGTCAGAAACATCGATGAGAGAGAGACATCGATCAGCCGCCTCCTGCACGCCCCACAGTGGAGATGTGCCTGCAAGCAAGGTACATGCCCCCGACTGGAATCGAACCTGGGACCTTTCAGTCCGCAGGCCGACGCTCTATCCACTGAGCCACACCGGTCTCGGCCAGTGTCACCTCTTGAATGAGCCCTCCCGAATTCCCGAAGCCACACTGTCATCTGTCCGCTCTAATTCTGTCATTCAGTTTCATGTGATCTGCCTTGTTTTCTGCTTCATTTCTGTGTCTTAGATCAGAGCAGGCACAGGGTGGGATCTTGCCACAGAGAGGCTGAATGCAGGACTCAGTCAAGCTCTCCCAGTGAGCAAGTGTGTCCAGGCAGAAGGGCTGAGCTTTATCGGTAAGAGTTGAGGCACAAGAGAGAAATCCTGCAACTGGTCTCACGCACTGCAGGCACAGACGGCGGAGGAGGCAGGAAGGACATTCCTCTCCCTTATCAATAGCTCAGGTTCTGAGGCGGCAAGATGAACTCTTGACCTCCCTCTGAGCTCCAGTCCCTGGACCACATCACATCCAAAGCCAAGTGCATCACTGTCGGCTCAAACCAACTCTTCCTCCCACGTCCCCTCTCTGCGAAGGCACCCAAGTCTCTCCGGAGCCTCCCAGTGACCTTGCGCTCCCGTGGGCCACGTGGCTGTGTCTCCCCATCCCTTTCATTCCTGCTGCTGCGGGATGGGGACCATCACTCACTCATTCATTCATTCATTCGTTCATTCTCTCTCTCTGCCTCTGACAACTGCCTCCTATCCGGCCTCCCAGTTTTCAATGGCTAGTCCTGGCGACTGAATCTGGCAGAAGGGAAGGGAGGGGCTCCCCTTCAAGCCCCTCTGCCCCTGGTGAGAGGAGAGTGACCCCCAAGCTCCAGAGGCCCTTGGCTTGTATCACAGACTGAGCCGCCCAAGGCGCCGGCTTAGGGAGAGCTATCAGCTGCTGGAAGGTCTAGACCTGAACTGTCTGCATGGTGGCCACTAGCCATAGGAAGCTCTTTATATTTAAGTTTAAACCAATTTAAAAAATTTAAAAATATTTTTATTGATTTCAGAGGGAGAGAGGGAGGGGGGGAGAGAGAGAGAGAGAGAGATCAATTGCTGCTGGGCTGTAACCATGGCCACGCCCCCAGGTCCCCAGCCTCATGGCGCCAGTGGCAGAGGAGAGTCCTTACAGATTTATCCCTCCGACGTTTGCCACTGGGGCCTCTGGCCACTGCCCCCCTCAGACCCTCCCTAGTGGGCTCTTGTGAACCCCTTGCAGATACTCTGGACTCCCCAAGTTCAGAGAAGGCCTTAGTCAATGAAAATTGGAAACCTCACAGTGTCCTCTTCTGAATGTCACCCTCTCAGTCTGTGTGGCAGCCTCAGAGGAGGACAAGACCCTGAGCCTAGTTTAAACGCAGAGGGCCTGGGGCAGGCAGATGTTAGACGCTCAGATCGTGGCCATGAGCCCCAGAGAGGACCTGGAGGGGTCACACCCCGGCCCTGTCCTCGGGAACTCCCCTTCTCGGGGTGAAAATGCAGAGAGGAATGCCCATGGCAAAGGGGAAGGAAGCTGCAGCCTCTCAGAACCGCCCAGCTCTGGATTCTACCTGCAAAGAGAGAAAACGCAGCCCAAAACCCAAAAGAATGGGGCTTTCCCTCCGAGGCTAACCGATCAGCTAACACAATCACACGGGTCCCGGGCTCCTCCGGGAAATGAGTGGGGCCTCTCTCCCGCTTCCCGGCAGCCTCGTCCCTCCCCAGGCTCCTCTCTGCCCCACTTCCCTTCCTCCCGCCGTCTCACCCAGGCAGCGGGTGAGCAAGTAGCGGGGTGCCCTTACCTGGGGAACAAACAGCCTGAGCCCCGAGAAGGTGGAAAGCACCGCAGTCCCCCATCCCCCCTCAGACAAGGGAGAAGCAGGTTCGTGGCTCTCTGCGCAGAGACAGCGGGAGAGGCAGCTGGCAGCGCATTGTCCGCCCTCTGCTGCCCCTGCCTTCGCTGTCCCAGTGGCCAGCGCAGAGGGAGACGCGAGAGGCTGCTTCTCAGCCACGCAGCGTTTCAGACACGATGCTCCTCGGTGACCGTGGGACGAGGGAAGGGAACTCAGGGCTGCGTGGAGGCGGCTGCACCAGCCGCTGCTTTCATTCTTACTGCTCAGCCTGCACCCTTCGGCGGGGCCGAGGGTTGGCCTTCCCTATTAGATGATCCAACTGCATCCCCTTTGTTTTTTCTGTCCAGATGGATGGTGACTGAGGGGTCCCCCTGTCAGGGAGGCCCGCTCTGCTGGAGGGCACCCCTGGGCCCACAGGGCAGGCGGACACTGACAAGGGAACACATCTTTTTGGGACTGTGATTGTGATTGTCCTCAGAGGGAGTATAAGATCACAACAAGGGACCCACTTGGGGCTCCTCTCTGCGCCCAGAGTGGGTGCCATTGTGTCCTGACCCACAGCCCTGCAGAGTCGTGGCCTGGAAGACTCCCACCGCCAGCCTCATTCAGAACATAACATTTTGGCCCAGCTGGTGTGGCTCAGTGGTTGAGCACCGACTTATGAACCAGGAGGTCACAGTTCGATGTCTGGTCAGGGCACATGCCCAGGTTGCAGGCTCCATCCCCAATGTAGGCGGCAGCCCATCCATGATTCTCTCTCACCAACGATGTGTCTATCTCTCGCTCCCTCTCCCTGACATGGGGGCCCCTCAGTCACCATCAATAAAAATAATATTTTTAAAAACACCTTTTGTATGTTTAGGCTTTTCCAAAACTTCATCTACAACACCCATCATTAATAAAAGGAAACCTAATATCAGGGTTAATATATCTGATGGATAGTGGTCAGGTCCAGGTAAAATCTTACTCTATTTGACCCCAGTTTTTTTTTTTTAAATATATATTCTATTGATTTTTTACAGAGAGGAAGGGAGAGGGATAGAAAGTCAGAAACATCGATGAGAGAGAGACATCAATCAGCCGCCTCCTGCACGCCCCCTACTGGAGATGTGCCCGCAACCAAGGTACATGCCCCCAACCAGAATGGAACCTAGGACCTTTCAGTCCGCAGGCCGACGCTCTATCCACTGAGCCAAACCCGTCTCAGCTGACCCCAGTTTTAAGGTGCTGGTGGTCCTCCAGCATTCCCTGTGTTCACAGATGTGTGTCACATGTTGGCTGACATAGTGCCGTTCGACAGAGAGGACAGGCACGCTGTCCCTGGCTGCTACGTGCAGCTACCTCCCACATGCCGTGTGGCTAGAGTGACTAAGAAACTAGCGACATTGGAAGTAATTTTAAATTACAGAAGCACACGGGGCTACCAGTTACTGTGTTGGACGGGGCTCAGCTCGACGGGTTTAGGTCAAGGCCAAAGGGTCCCAAGGGGATGGATCCCCAGGGTAAGGATCCCCAGGCCTGCTCAGCCATCAGCACCCGAAGAGGCCGCACAGATGCACCTTCCCCAGCTGACGGTGCGGTCTTCCCTGGGCCTCTCCACTTCCCTTTTCCTGTGAGCAGCCGCCCCGTCCAGGAAAAAGCGCTCTTCTTGCACGATCAGCCTGTTTGTGCATCCCTCAGAGACGGTTTCAGCTCAGCCCCGCTCCCCCTGGCTTTCCGTTTCTGGTGGCAGACCGTCGAGGCTGCGCGTCGCTGAAAGCTGCAGCTGGTGACACCCCCCTCCCCACCCTCTGGGCCCACCCCACACCAGTGACAGCACACACAGGGGTGGCCTGGCTTCCTTTGTGCCTTTTGCACCGGTGGCTGCCTGCTCAGAAAAGGCTTGCCTCTCGTCCCAGGCAGACAGCGAGCCAGCCCCTCCGAGGCACGGCGGGCAGCCCCTTCTCCCGGAGCCTCTCTCGTGTGCAGCCCTGCAAGGTGAGTACGCCGCTACCTCCTCCTCCTCCCCATCCCAGGGCCACCTGTGCCCTCAGCTGTGTGCAGTCACAATAGCTCCTGAGACCCAGGCGCGGGTGGATGTGTTCAGGGGTCATGAGTACCAGGCTTTCTGAGCGAGGAATGACAGGTCCAGGAGGTGATGGGCTGAATAGATTGTAGCCCATCCAGACAAAGACACACCTGGCAGCCACCCACTCAGATGCCGTAGCTCCAGGTTACACTGGCATTAAAAGAGGCCCAGGAGGGACTGCTCATTAGAAAGCAAGCTGCAGCTGAGACCGGTTTGGCTCAGTGGATAGAGCGTCGGCTTGCAGACTGAGAGGTCCCAGGTTCGATTCCAGTTGGGGGCATGTGCCTTGCTTACGGGCACGTCTCCACTGTGGGGCGTGCAGGAGGCGGCTGATCGATGTCTCTCTCTCTCATTGATGTTTCTGACTTTCTGTCTCTCTCCCTTCCTCTCTGTAGAAAATCAATAAAATAGATTAAAAAAAAAAAAAAGTGCCCCAGGAGGGACTGTTCATTAGAAAGCAAGAGCGAGCATTGTGTGTGCAGTCAGATTTCCTCACTAGTAAGACAGAGAGAGAGAGGAGAGAGAGAGAGAATGTGTGAGATACAGAGAATCATCTAGCAGGCGGCGTCTGGGAAAGGTAGCAGCGGCTGCACTCGACAAGAGGCGTTCGTGTTTTCACTTCCTTCACGCTGCGAGCCTGCTTTGGGGGGATTTTCCCGGCCCAGTGTGAAAAGACTCCTCTATTGTCAGAAATCAGCCAAGCTGCTATCTTTCAAGTGACTCCTCGATGCATGCTGTTTTGCCTTTCAAACACACACCCCTCTTGACGCCTGCATCGGCAGCTGCTGCCGCCACCGGCAGGGCAGGTGAGCTGGGGGCCGCCTGCTGGCCCGGGGTGGGGTGCAGCCAGCAGCCCCCACGCCCATCTCCTCCGGGATGGAACGAACCGGAGCTAGGGGAAGCCTCTTTCTTCCAGGATCTGTCTGTCCACTCGGGAGCCGCGCTCACAGGCTCCCACGGGGAGCCCCCGGGGGCCAGGTCAGTGCCTGTGGGGACTCGGCAGGGAGGGCGTAGCGGGGGAGCTAACTGGACAAAGATCACAGGAAGGGTCCACATTCCTGACGCACGCCAGTGTCCGATTCGCTGGGTCACTACTGTGAGCCACGGAGTCTATGGACCCGGGGTGTTGCTATGCCCACAGCTGCTCCCTGCTCACTTTCATGTTGGTTACGTGAGCACAGCAGAGAACAGGAAAAAATATAACCGATTCCAGGCTAACTTGTCTAAGAGGCTCCTTCCACTTCTGGAGACTCAGCAGCTCTCTCGCTTTCCTCTACCTCCACAGAAGAGATGAGGGGGACACAAATCATGCTTTCTGGCTTTTGTGTCTTTGCGGACATGTTTCTTTGTCCCGGAGCAATGGTCTCTCCCTTCATTGTCTGTCTCCGTGATCTTCAGGCTCCCAGGTCCAGCAAAAAACACCACCTCCTCGGTGAAGCCCTCCTGGATTTCTCCCAGCTCTGGAGAACATGACTTCTTTCTCCTACTTCCCAAAAGCGTTTCCTAGCCTTCACCATTATTGGTATTTGTGGCCCTGACGTGTCACTTGAATGTGAGCGGTGAGGACACAGGTCCTGTCTTTTTTTTTTTTAACAAATATATTTTATTGATTTTTTTACGGAGAGGAAGGGAGAGAGATAGAGAGTTAGAAACACCGATGAGAGAGAGACATCGGTCAGCCGCCTCCTGCACGCCCCCCACCGGGGATGTGCCCGCAACCAAGGTACCTGCCCTTGACCGGAATCGAACCTAGGACCTTTCAGTCCCCAGGCTGACGATCTATCCACTGAGCCAAACCGGTTTTGGCCACAGGTCCTGTCTTGCACACTGTTTAAGCTAGGCAAGTGTGTCAGGCACGGAGGCACACTCGGTAGGTGGGCCGTGGGATGAAGGCCGAACCCTTGTTCTCACAGAGCTCTCTGCCTTCTGCAAAGAGCGTTCATGCACGGTGTTGCCCCTGGGGAGGGCTGGCTATCCTCTCTCTTTTATAAATACATGTTTTTATTGATTTCAGAGAGGAAGGGAGAGGGAGAGAGAGCGAGAAACATCGATGATGAGAGAGAATCACTGATGGACTGCCTCCTGCCTGCCCCCTCCTGGAGAATCGAGCCTGTAGCCCGGGCCTGTGCCCTGACCAGGAATTGAACCCTGATTTCCCGGTTCCTAGGTCGACGCTCAACCACGGAGCTGCACTGGCTGGGCTCACCTCCTTTTTATAGACGAGGAAACCCAGGCTCCGGAGGATCTGTCACTCCTTGCCGGGGTGCACAGGCAGAAAGGGTCGCCGGGGGCAGATGGGGTCTTTCACTTCTGGCCCCTGTGCTTCCCCCGCCTCAGCTCACCGTGTGCACAACACAGGCAGGCTTTCCAGTTTGGGTGGCAGAGCCCGGGACGGGGCCACTCTGTCCCCCGGCAGGGACGGAGATACGGGGCATTGCTGAGTCAGGCACAGCCCCCTCCCAGCAGTCTCTGGACCTGTTGTCATATGTGGGGTTTCCCCCCCGTTTTTCCCTTCTTCTCAGGGGGGAATGACAGCGCGCTCTGAGGCTTCGCAGTTTATGAATAAAACACTCAGCAAGTATTCTGACTGAGATAGAGGGGAACGGAGAGAAAGGCCGCCGGGCGTGCCTTAGGTCTGGGGAGGAAAATGGTTCGTTTCTGCTCTTTGGCTCTCTCCAAATTTTCTCTGAGCCAGAAACACCTTTGTCTCCGGAGAAAGAGAGCCCTTTATACAGAGCCAGCGCTGGGGTTCAAAGACGCAGAATAGCCCAAACCGGTTTGGCTCAGTGGATAGAGCATCAGCCTGTGGACTGAAGGGTCCCGGGTTCAATTCCGGTCAAGGGCATGTACTTGGTTGCGTGCAGGCATATCCCCAGTGGGGGGCGTGCAGGAGGCGGCTGATCAATGTTTCTCTCTCATCGATGTTTCTGACTTTCTATTCCTCTCCTTTCCTCTCTGTAAAGAAATCAATAAAATATATTTTAAAAAAAAGAAAAAGAAAAAGACGCAGAACAGCTCGGGAACTGATGGGAGACGTGCGCGCAGGCAGCGGCCCCGGCCAGCAGGGCGGCTCGGAGCTCCTCCTCTGGACCAGCTTTGCAAACAGGTCCACGGAGCAGAAGAGCAACAGGGCCTTGTTTTTTTATTTTATTTTTGAAGTAAAGCTGGCAGGTTATTTTTATGATGGCTCTTCAAATTGCATGCACAAAGTGAAGGGAAAAAAAAAAATGCAAGCCTCGCTTCCCACGGGCCCTCATGGTTCAAGCTCCTTCCAGAAAACGTTTCAGTGGGAACCGGCTGGGAGGTGTGCCACCTTTTAAACCGATTTGAAAAGACCACGCACCGTGGTCTGCGACACCGGCCACGTTCGCCCAATCATCTTGCTGAGCTCTTTGTACGCTGGGAGGTCTACCTTTTTCTATTCATTGGCTCCGGGTGGCTTACTGAACAGGTGCATCGGAATCTGACCAATTTCTGGATCGTTAGGTTTTTTTCTTTTCTTTTCTTTTTCTTTTCGTCCTGGGGGAAATGCTGGCTCACGGCCCTGTGCACAGTTCTGTGTTCTTTTGAGATAATACCAGTAGGTGTGTTCCGAGCCGATGAGCTGCTGAGTCAGAGCCGCTGTGCTTTGTAATTTCGGCGGATATGGCTTAACCCTCCAAAAACATCACCTACACTGACACACAGATACGGCGTAACCCTCCAAAAACATCACCTACACTGACACACAGATACGGCTTACCCCTCTAAAAACATCACCTACACTGACACACAGATACGGCTTAACCCTCCAAAAAGATCACCTAAACTGACACACAGATACGGCTTAACCCTCCAAAAACATCACCTAAACTGACACACAGATGATGGCTTAACCCTCCAAAAACATCACCTAAACTGACACACAGATACGGCTTAACCCTCCAAAAACATCACCTAAACTGACACACAGATACGGCTTAACCCTCCAAAAAGATCAACTAAACTGACACACAGATACGGCTTAACCCTCCAAAAACATCACCTACACTGACACATAGATACGGCTTAACCCTCCAAAAAGATCACCTACACTGACACACAGATACGGCTTAACC
>PVJN01022754.1:0-33032 GCA_004026805.1 Lasiurus borealis | reverse complement strand
GAGGAGAGCACCGTTGTTTTCGTGTGTAGCCCTGGCCCCTCGGCATGATTCCTGCGCATGGGAACAGTGTCCACCTGGGATGCCTGTTCGTAAACATGTCTGTTTAGACCATGTCTTTCATGGCAGCACTGCAGAGAGCAGCCTGGTGTGCTGGATCAACAGACCTGCACATGCTTGTTACATGTTACTCGTTAGCCAGGTGACTTTGGATCAGTCACTGGGCCTGCCTTGGTGTCACTCCTCTCACTGGTTCTCTCCATAGTTCTCAGCTCTAACCATTGATCAGACCTCTAGCTAGGTTATAGGTGAGCCATAAGATTAATAGATTTTTTTTTAACCTACTATGCAGGTTCTTAGTGCTGTTAAGATGGCTTTATATTACAGTGCTGTCAGACTTTTAACTTACTGCAGGTGACTCTGGAAGAACCTTTTTGCCAGTCTGCATTCATTGGTTTTGCCTTCCTTATGATTACCTGCTTGCAGCTAACATGGATCCACTAATTCCCATATAAAAGACTACTCCCAAACAAAGACTTATTAGCCCCAAAGGAGAATAACGTGAGGTTAAATCAAATCATGGTCTTTCCTACTCAGTCATCTGCAAAATCTCTTTCCTCTCCTCTGAGATGAAGGGCAGACCTGGTGTTACGTTTCAGAGAGTATGTCATTTAGCTTTTCTTTCCTTCCTGACTTCTCTCCCACAGCCCGGAAGGATGCTCCCACATTTCCTTTGTCATAGAAGGGTGTCACGTGACATCCAGGGTCATGGTGAAGTGGGAAACAATGACTCTGAAGGGTTTTTAAGCTGCTCCACAGACCCAGGCAGCCTCCCTGCCCTTTGGGGTTGTCATTTTCTTGAGACAATTGAAACTTTTCCCAAAACCTCATTTACAACTAATGGGAAGAGAGCCAATCTCAACCCATCCTCCGCCTGGTTTCTTGGAAGGAGTTCATCTGTGGGTCCCACCACGTTGGCTTTTTCTTCTCAGAATCCCTCCTTTTTTCTTACAGCACGTGGCTCTCCTGTCTCTCTTTCTGAAGGGTGGTTATGCAAGACGTTAGATTCCTGCCTCAGATTGCAGCAGCTGGAGGAAATGAGCAAGAGAGAGAGGAGCCTGTGGAGTCTGAAGTTAAGGCAGCGAGTGGGTGGGAGCTGCCAGGAAAGGAGGGGGATAAAAACGGAAAGCAGGACCCTGCCCGCCTGCGGGAGGGCCCGTGCCAGGTTGCTTGATTAGCGAGCCCCAGGCCTTCAGAGCTGCTTGAGAGCCACAGAGTAAAAATAGCCGCCTCTGATTTTCCTAAAGACCCGGGAATCCAGTGGTTCTGGGGGAGTGCTCGGTGGATCTGGCAAACGTCTCGGTAACATAGGCGGCCTGGGTCTCTGTTCTCCGGGGACTGCCCCACTTCCACCGGGGGGTGGGTAGATGGCAGGGTTTGGCCCGGAACCTGCCCTACGGGGCCAAGCGAGCACCTGGAGAACCAAAACCTGCCACTATACGGAGAGAGTAAAAGCATAATGCCCTACAGGGAGCTGGGCTGACCTCACATTTCTGCTTCCTCCTTATACAAATTAATAAATTGCCCCAAAGGCAGGGGAGGAGAGGAAGCTTACAAATGCCCACAAATAAAACACCGCACCCTCGGCAGGCGCTGCCTTGTACTGAACAAATGCAGGAGAGCCGGGTTCTGAGGTGTGGTTCTCCTAGTGCACGGTCAGCTCTGAGCCCTCTGCTCCCCAGCGAGCCTTCTGGGCTGCTGAGCCTCACTGCTGCCCCCAAGGGGCACGAGTGTTCACTTACGCAGACCCCACAGGAGAGGAAGGGCTGGGAACTGCCCAAAGCACAGCCTGGGTACCCACAGCCACCAGCAAAGTCCCAAGTGTGGTTTAGGCAGCCTGCCTTCATGAGGGGGTCAGGATAGCTAAGGTGAAAGTCTCTTTAAAGCGTCCAAGTTGATGCTTGTCTAGTCAAGATGTATTTGGAAGAAGGCATAGCTTCCATTCTTGAAGCATTTTGTGAGCCTCAGTTGCACTGTGAAGCCTCTAGTTAGTAGTGAGCTGGTAGGTTCCTAACGCTGCTGGCCTGCCAGCTGCAGGGCGCTGGGAAATGAGGGAGCTGGTGAAGTGCATGGTGAAGGTGTCTGTCTGTCACACTATTTGTTTTTAGTCGTGAGAAGAAAGGGCTCTGGAACACACAGGGTCAGAGGTGAGCAGGCACCTGACAGACAGGTCAACCTCAGGGTAGATCCCACTTTAGAATCCTTTAAACTTCCTCCAATATGTGGTCCTCACTATTCTGGTTTCAACACACACCCTTCAAGTTTGTATACAGTGGTACCTTGAGATACAAGTGCCCTAACATGAGATTTTTGAGATACGAGCCATCGAGCAAGCGATTTTTGCTTTGAAATACGAGCAACAGTTGAGATACGAGTAATCGCGTGGATCAGCCGGCTGCACACGACCCACCAGTTTACCACGACTGGAGCGTCTCATAGTTTCCCACGCCTCAAGGTTACGGAACAAATTAAACTCATATCTGGAGGTACCACTGTATTCTCAAACCCTGATCATTTCCATTTGTGAACGTTTCCATGATTCCTGAAGCTCACCCGACCCAACATTGTCCCTGAGGTTGTTACTTCAGGGTAACAAATACTTGAAGTCATCAACACATTTATGTCGCCGACGCCGACCTGGTTGTAGGTTATATATAAAGTGGGAAAAGAAACAGGTGGCCCCTCCTGACATTCTAGTGGGAGGGTAGCAATGACCATCGATTAGTCATCCCTTTGGTAGTTTGATTTCATTGGGTCTTACACACCCAACGTTGGGCATGTAAGCCTGGTTAAAGTGACGTTCCACTCACTTCTACTTTTATTCCAAAGGTTAACACTTTGATAACCTTTGGGTTTAACATCCTTTGATTAGGGAATGAGTCCTTCATGAAAGGACTCCTAATCACTCCGGAATGTACCGGAATGTGTCATAGCTGAGAACAGAAGTATTGATAAAGGTACAATATATTAATCAGTTGATAGATTCACTTCCACACCCAAACACCCTAGGAGAGAGTTCTTGGAAGTGAACTATCCTGCTGGGTGACTCACCTCTGACTCTTGAGCTCATCCACAACAGCGCATGCGTCTGCTTTCCTCGGCCTTCGCCCAGCCGCTGCCAGCAGAGGCACGCACACAACCCAAGCATAAGCACCTTCCCAGGTTTTGCAGTAGGCACCTTGCTTGTCTCATGCTAATCCTGTTCCTGGCAGCACCAACCCGTACCGAGGCCCAGCACCTACAGAAGATCACCTGTGGTCCCAGCCTGGGAGCCCTCACAGCTGAGCCAGAGAACATGACTCGCAGGGAAAGTAGAAACTCAAGGCAGTAGGGCCTGGTGCCCAAGGCCAACCTCAGACCAGAGTGGAAAGCGCTCCGAAGCCTCGGAAGGAACTCGAGGCAAGTTGAGATGATGGGAACAGCGCTTTAGCCAAAGGAAAGAACGTGCGTAGAGGCGTCAGGGGGAGATGGGAATATCATGGCTTTGGGTCTGGATGTGGGTGATCCTAGCAAGTTATACAACCTGTCTGGGCCTTGTTTCCTCGTTTGTTAGGTTACTGATTGAGCCATAATGTGTCAAGTGTCTAGAACAGTGGCCTCACATGGGGGGGAGGGTGCTCCATAAACAGTCATCAAGATTGTTACTTCAGGCCGAGACCGGTTTGGCTCAGTAGATAGAGCGTCGGCCTGCGGACTGAAAGGTCCCAGGTTCGATTCCGGTCGGGGGCATGTACCTTGCTTGCGGGCACATCTCCAGTGTGGGGTGTGCAGGAGGCGGCTGATCGATGTCTCTCTCTCATCGATGTTTCTGGCTTTCTATCCCTCTCCCTTCCTCTCTGTGAAAAATCAATAAAATATATTAAAAAAAAAAAAAAAAAAAAGGATTGTTACTTCAGCCCAGCCAGCGTGGCTCAGTGGTTGAGCACTGACCTATGAACCAGGAGGTCAGGGTTCAAATTCTGATCAGGGCACATACCTGGGTTGTGGGCTTGATCCCCAGTAGGGGACATGCAGGAGGCAGCCGATCAATGATTCTCTCTCATCATTGATGTTTCTATGTCTTCCTCTCCTTTCTCTGAAATCAATAAGCATGTTTTTTAAAACAGAAAAAAAAAAAAAGATTGTTACTGTAGGCATTTAAGGAGCAAGGATGGGCCGCTGAGCTGGCTTCAGTCCAAGGTCAACCTGCCCCTTTGTACTTACAGGCAGTGAGCAGCAACCCAGCGCGTTCCCACCCTGCCTCCCACACCCTGCTGCGCCCAGGGCAGAGCCCTCCTTGGCACACACCTGGCGGAGTACTTGGCAAGCATGCTCTCCCCAGCCTGTCCCACGCCCCATCCCTCTTCAGCGGGTGGGGAGCTATTGAGGATCAACATATAGACTGTGGGCCCCACCCACACCAGTATCCTCACTGTCACTCCTTGCCCCGTCTCCTGCACATACAACCCGTCCTGCATCGCTGTATCTGATGAACTTTATTAATCCCCGCTTGCTCACGGCACCTCCCTCCTCAGGCACCTCTGCTACCCAAGTTCCAGCCTCGGCTGCACAGTGGAAACCTAAGGGGACCTTGTAAAATCCCACACCCATGTCCAGGCCACACCCAGACCCACTCTCAGAGTCTCTGGGAGGGAGGACCTCGCCCGCCCCCACTCCCACGGGTGGTTTTTAAAGCTCTGCAGGTGACTGCGTTGTGCAGCCAACGCTGGCACCACTGCCATGGCTCCCCTGTGTGGGACTGGGATTGGGCGGTGAAGAGGAGGGACTAGCCAGCACAGGACACTCACTGCCATCAGCGCCACCATCTATTCTCCTCGGAGCTTGTTAGAAGGCTCACCTGATTGGAGCCCGTGTTTTACCGGGTCCCCATCCCCGGCGATTCCCACACGCTGTCAAGTCTGAGAGGCGCCGACACCAGCTTTTACTCCATGATCACAGTAGCCCAAGTGCGGTGCCTGGTGTTGTATACACACGTCTCCTTCCATCCTCACAGCCTCTCAGCTATTAGCACCCCCTCTGACATATACAAAGAAGCACCTGCCACTCACTGACAAATCCTTCCTGAGCAGCGACTCTGAGAGAGAGGCTTTGTGCTGGAGACTGGGGGTCAGGGGGGTGCTCCCCTGCTGGAGAGGAGCTCAGAGGCCAGGGGGGTGTGAATGTCAGCGTCAGCTCTCCCCAGCTCGCTGCTGCTGGGCCACCTCTGCAGATCCTGGCCAGTCACACGCACAGGGCTTCGGTGACTTCCCCAGGCTACGTACTGGATCTGGCCAGAGCTCAAGACTGATCCCTATTGTTATAAATAAAAATACTCCCAGGTGATGGGGAAGAGGTGGAGAGGGAAGGGCGGGATGAGAGGGAGGTGAGCGCTAAGGGGGTGATGCACGGGAGCCTGGTGCCGGAGACCAGCGTGTGGACAAGCTGCTCTGTTCTCGCACTTCCTGACCCCATCTCCCCGCAACAGGCCGGTTCACCCCGCTTTCCTGAAGCGTAGCTGAGTCTGGGGCGAGACCGCTACTAGCAGCATGAGACTGAGCCCAGATCTCACCCTGGGTCCCCTGAGACCCTGTGTGGGGCTCGCTGTGGGACAATAAGCCCAGCAGCCCCTTCCATCGGGGCTGACTTCCCCGTGTAAGTCCCCTCCGGCGCCCCAACCTTTGCACGGGGGAGCGCGGGCGCCAGGAGAGCCGGGCGCGCGGCCCGGCGGCGCCCCCTCCCGGCAGAGCGAGCCACGGCAGCGGACCCTGGCGGGCGCCGCGGGTGCCACGCAAGATGCGGGAAACGCACCCGGAGGGGCGGCCGCGCCCCAGCCCCGCGCGGCCCGGGTCCCGCGGGGCGGGGCCCGGCAGTGGGATTGCGGCCAGGGGGCACGCGGGGGCCCGAGGAATCGGTTTAGGGGGTTCGTGCTCCTCGGAGGGCACCTTGGCTTTTCCTGTAATTTAATTTTCTCTCCCGAAAGCGCTGCTAATTAAATCCTTTCTCCGGTGAGCCGAGTCCCCCCTCCTGTTTATTAATTACCCGGCGCGGGCGAGGCCGAGGCCGCGGCTGCCAGGCTGGCTCGGTGGCTGGGCCTCGCTGCCCGCTGCACCGGCTGCCGGCCTGGCCTGGGCCTCGAGCTCTGCACCTGGGCCCGCAGGCATCCTCAGACTCAGCAGAAGCGGATCACCCCTTCTTCCCCCTCTGCTGGAGGCCTCTGGGGCTCAGAATCCATCAGAACCAAGCTGGCTGCTCTCACCCGCCTCTGCCTTCCCCATTCTGCAGCCAGACCCCTCCCTGCCTGTTCACTTCAGCCCGATGCCCGCTTCCCTCCTGCAGCCCCAGCGCAGTGCTCTCTCTGCCGGTTGGACAGGACCCAGTGGCTATGGCAGGTCACACAGCCTGTCTGGGAAATAGTGGGGACGAGAGCTCGAACCTCCCAAGCTTAGTCTCTCAAATCACAGGCTCAGACGCCTCCAGGGACCAAACTGGGCACAGCTCTGTGTGAGCAATAGGGAGGGGTGGAGTCTGTGGCAAGAGAGAACAAAATGGAACTCCCCTCCCTTTGGGGACTTGCTCCAACAATGTGCCCCATTCAAGGCTGAGAGTGTGCACTTCTTGGTAAGTCTAAGAGGGAGTCTAGGAGCCAAGGATGGTGGTGACTCGTCCAGGATCGCACAGGGACTCAACGGCTGAACCACTGGGCGCTCTGGACTCACAGCACGGCGATCTTTCCAGAAGGCCACTTAATAGATGGGGATATGTGGACCCCTCTCTCCCCCCTCCTCCACCTTCACCTCTTCTCATCAGAGGCTAGTTTTTATCCCATGCTAGAGGAGTTATCCATGCTGGTACCCCTCCCACCAGTCATTCGCAGCCCCCATTCCCCTCAGAGTCCCCGCAGGTCCCCCCCCCAGAGGGACCTCTCTATCCAAACCTTCCCATTCAGACCACTTCTGGCCCACCCTCAGCCATCAGGCAGAAAAAGTGGCCGCTCAGGCAAACCCCTCCCAGAGTTTGAAAGGAGGGGAGTTTGGGGGAGGGGAGCAATGCTATTTGTAAGGAGATGTTAATGGTGGGGCTTTCGGGCATCATAAGGAAGCCAGAGAGGGGGCATTCGGGGGCAGGGAGTCTGGGGAGGAGCCCACACAGGGTCTGCTCCTCTCTGCAAGGCCTCACAGCGCTCATCTCCTCTCCGCTGCTCTGGGCTCGGGGTTCTAGGTCAGTGCCCTGCTCCCAGCCTGCACAGCGTTGTGCTGAGGACACCGACATGGGTCCTGCTGCACCAGCCGCCCTCGGCCCCTCCAGGGGTTTCCCTTTTCTCCTCTGAGCCCACTCCATTTTAGGGACTTGGGTGCCTCCCACGTCCCGGTTTCTGGAGGGTGGCTGTGCTCAGCTCTCTGGCAGTGTCCGGTCCCCTTCTGCAGGCACCCTGACACTGCCTGGGAGGGAAGCAGCCCCCAAATGGCTCTTTTTCCCTGGCCAGGCCCCCTCCTGAGCCCTGGGGTAGGGTCTCCAGCCTGGACTGTCCTCAGACCTCCACAATCATGCAAGGCAGCTTGCCCCTTATCCTCAGCCTGGGAGGGGCCAGATACATCTTGTAAGCCCTGAAGCCAGCCTGTTTGTATCTCCAGAGTCAGTCACCTTAAGCAGCTGACTGTCAGCCCTGTGAAGGCCGCAGAGGCTGAACCTCGTCCCTTTCTCTGTACCCACCAGTGCCTACTGCAGAGCAGGTGCTCAATAAACATGTTGAACGAATCAATCAATCAATCAATGAGTTGATGAATGAAAACTTGAGTCCTTGTTACTTTTCAGCGGGGCATTGATTGGGTGCCTACAATAGTCCACAACAGAAAGATAGTCTATCCCTGGCTGGTGTGGCTCAGTTGGTTGAGTGTCATTCTGTGCACTCAAGCGTTGAAGGTTTGATTCCTGGTCAGGGCACATACCCCGGGGTTCAATCCCCAGTTGGGGCAACGGATCAATGTTTGTCTCTCATGTCAATATTTCTCTTTTTCTCTCCCTTCTTTCCTCTAAAATAAATCTAAAAATATATCCTTGATTGAGGATCTAAAAAAAATTTAAAAGAAAGAAAGATAGTCTAGTATCTGGGTTCAAACGCCAACCCCAGAAGCAGACAGCCTGGGTTTGAATCTCAGCTCTGCCAATCACTAGCCGTGGGGATTTGGGAAAGTTATATAACATCTCTGTGCCTCCGTTCCTTCTCCTGGAAAATCGGAGTGTGACAAAAAAGGATACCTCAAAGGTTGCTATGAGAATAAATACTTAATACAGGTAAGGAAAAATAAAAATAATTAATAATTAATACAAATGAAATGTGTGTGTGAGACAAAGGCCTGGCATGGAGTGAGTTCCGTAAATGCTGGTCATTATTACTCATGGTTGGATTATAGCATCAACATCGTGTTCTACACCATGTGCTAGGTTTGGGGGAAACCAGAGGATCCCACCATCAGCCTCCCTGCCTCCACGGTTTACAGTAGGGGGGAGAGATGGAGCCCACACAGCAGGGAGTCAGAGCAATGGATTGCTGCCCAGTGTAGGGGAAGACTCCCCCAGGGGCTGGACCTGGTGAGGAAAGGGCCTGTGGAGACGGGGGATAGACAGCGGCTGGGAGCGACCGAGGCTGAAGGAGGAGGTATGTTGGGGCTGCCAGGTTGTGGCTGGGGGTGTCCATCTGGGTGCAGAGGGCCTCACTAGTCAGGATGGGGGGAGTGCACATGGTGAAATGTTACCCCTATTTTTCAGTCTCCAGCCTTTCAGTTCTACTCTACACCTGGAAGCCAGGTTGGTAGGAAGTTTCCTTCCAACCCCTTTCTCTGAAGCTGTGTGAGAAGAAAGGGTGGGTAGGGAGTTCCCGGAGGCCCCTCTAGGGGCGTAGAGAGAGGTCTAGGGGTCTCTGAAGTTCCCAGGCTGACCCCCTGGAGGAATAAACGTGTCCCTCTCCCTGTGATCTCTACCCTGGAGAACTCCACTGACCGTTAGAAAAAGTAGATGACAGCTGAGACCGGTTTGGCTCAGTGGATAGAGCTACGGCCTGAGGACTGAAAGGTTCCGGGTTTGATTCCAGTCAAGGGCATGTACCTCAGTTGCAGTTGCTAGCACATCCCCAGCAGGGGGCATGCAAGAGGCATCTGATTAATGTTTCTCTCTCATTGATGTTTCTAACTATATCCCTCTCCCTTCCTCTCTGTAAAAAAATCAATAAAAAATATTTTTTAAAAAAGTAGATGACAATCGATGCTCAACTCATACAAGAGGAACAATCTCGAACAAGGGTGAGTCAGGGTTTTGTAAGGAGGAGGAGGCAGGGTCCACGGGAAATATGGCTGCAGCATGTACACGCCTGTCCCCATCACTCCTAAAAGGAGACTCGCAATCCCAGAAATCACCAGCCATCCCTGCCCCTGCACAGTCCCTCCTAGCCCCCCTCTCACCCACGGCCTTGCTTTTCTGCCTGGCCAACTCCTATTCATCCTGCATGAGTCTGACGTCTCCTCTGGGAAGTCTTCCAGCTCTACTCGCAGCCAAGTGAGTGCTCTCCTCCGGGCTTCCATAGCACCCTTTTTTCTCCCCCACATCAGCCACTGAACCTAAATCCTCTACAATTGGTCCTCTTCCCCACGAGGTCGGGCAATAGGTCTCATTCATCTTTGAATTCCTGGTTCTTGGCCTCACGCCTGGCATCAATGAATGTTTGAGGAATGACTGGAGGAGCTGGCCAGCACCACCCACAGAGTGAGGAATGAGGGCAGAGGCCGAGGCCAACATCCCGGCAGCTGAGCTACCCCAGACATCCCCAGCCCCACCAGGAGGCTCCCCCTGGCTGGTGTCCAGGTCCGAGGTTCTGCCTCACTTCTCACTTATCTCAGACAGGGCAGGCAGGATAAGGCATCCATACACATCCCCTCCTTTTCTCCCCCTCAGGAGGGGCTGCCTCCCTGAGAGCATGCCCAGAGACAGGCCAGGAGGGGGATGAGCGTGGGCAACGAGGCCAGTTGGAAGGCAGGGTGTTCAGGGAGGAGCCAGGCACTTCGAGGACCAAATGTATAAAGTAACGAAGACAACCATATTCTAAGGAAGGAGATTGGCTAAATGATGGGACCTAAGGGGACTGGCTTCCTCATCATAGTGGAGGGAAATGTGGTTCAGGTCTCTTTCAGTTTGTCCTTCTCATATGGCAGTTCGTATTTTGCCTCATCTGACACCAGTTTGTATTTTGCCTCATCTGACACTAGGGCATGGGCCAAACCAGAGTGCCCAGTTTCCAGATGGAAATACTGAGGCGCTGTAAGCCCCTCAAGTACAGAGTTGTCTCATCCATCTCTCGCCCCCACAATGTGCAGAGCACAATGCTGGGCACATGAGGGGAATGAGAGATGCGGAGTGAGAGACTGAGCTGTGTATTCATCTGGTCAATATTTATTGAACACCTACTACATGCCTACCCCCTGCTAGGCATCCAAGACACAATGGTGAACAAGACAGGTGTCTCTGCCCTGCGGAGTGTAGACAGCCCGCGCTCTAGAGTGTGCTGAGCACTAGCTGAGCATCAGGGATTAGCCACAGCTCCTTTCACCTCTCAGCACCTGCCCCTGCATATCAGGCAGCTGCTGCCCATTGGTGTGTGTTCGGGGAATGCAGGCTCCAGCCTAGGCTGAAGGTTGCTCAACAGTCCAAATAAAATCAGCATCTTGCAGCTGTGTCTCTATCAGCCCAGGCCTGCACGTCTTTAAGATGCATCAGAGGTCATGCCCATTCACCTGCTCAGCGACCACTCCCTGCCGGGCTCAAGCCCCTCCCTGCTGTCCCCAGGGCTGGGCAGCCCAAGGTCTCCCAGGTGTGCTGGTAGGGTGAGGGACAGCAGGGGTCCCTGGCTGATCCTCCAAAGTGGTGAGCCCTGGTTGTGTTGAAGGATCAGGTAGATTCTTCATTCTCCCTCCGCCTGTCCTCTGACATGGGAAGACGTGGGAGGGGAGGGGGAGTGGGAGAGAAGGCAGTAAGTCCCAGGTCAGACAGTCCATCCCTGGTCCCATGGGTTCACAGATCCCAGCACTGCAGACCTGCTACCGACCACACCCCAACCTTCACCAATCTCAGTGGATTCCGGCTGAAAGAGTGGGGCAGGGTTCTGGGGGCCCCGCATAGATGCCCTTTTAATCGCTGGGTTGGGCGGCGAACCAGGGCCCCAGGGGAGGAGCAGGAGCATCTGGGGCGGCAGCCATCTGGACAAAGATGATGTACCCACTTGCACAGAAGTATTTTTAATCCTCACCTTAAATATTTTAATAGCTAGCGTGACCGCTTCAGTGCATTCCAGCCCTGCTACCAACCACAGCGCCCATACGATCACATCCAATCCAATTTAAAACCACATATTTTATTGATGTTGTTCATCGACAATGTAAGGTCATGTATACAAATGCTACTCAAGTCCCACAACTGGCAACTTCCCCACCGCCTGCCCCCTCCCCGCACTGTCCAGTCCGCCAGGAGCCGACCTCCTGCAGGTCTCCCTTGGGCTTCCTCCCCCAATGTCCGGCCTCACAGTGCTGAGGCTCCGGGAGGCTGCAAATGGCTGGACTGGCTTCCAAGCTTGAACTTTGGGGTCAAGAGAGAACCAAGGCCTGGGCCACCATCTGCACTCCCTAAGTCTGACCAGAACGAGGGTGAGGATGCTCACACCCCATCCCCCAATGACTTCTCCATCCAGCAGCCTGGGCGTTCCTTCAGCTCTCTCTGCCATAAATTTCCTCTTCAAGTCACCTGCCCTGCTGACACCAAGAGGGCAGAGGGACCATTTTTCTGGGGGTGGGAGTTCGTGCCTGGGTGACACCGAGAAGTTGCCCCTGATGGCAGGAATCTCATTATCTTGGTCACTACTGTATATCCGTACCTGGAAGAGCACATACTTGGCACTAAGTAAATTCATGTAGGATGCATGAATGAAGGGATATGGGAGGGAGTACAAGTGGATGGAGCCATTACTACATTAGCCCTCTAGGGGACATGAAGGCAGGATCAAGGTTAAGTCCTTCAAAGCTCTGCCCAAGAACTCAGGGTGTTGTATAGCAACAACTGGGATTGCCATGGTCACCGGCTGGACACTGTAGGGTGTGGGTTTCAGCCCTACTGCCTGCATGGATGGCAGACTGGCCTTGGGACCCAGTCAGGAGGGGGCACATGTGTTGTCCCTACTCCCTCATATGCCCCAGTGTCTGGTCCTCTGGGTTCTAATACACACAGCCATGCCCTTATTCAGAGCCAGACAGATAACCACGCTGGCCTGGCAAGTGCACCCCTATATTCTGGCCTCCTCATTCCACAGCCTCAGCTCTCCCAATCTCCCCACCACTGTTCCCACCTGCCCCAGAACTACTCCGTCTCCCTGTCCTCAAATGCCAACCACCTTAGCTAGCATTCGCACCCAGGTACATCTGTCTCCCCAGAGACTCTCTCCTCAGTGGCTGGGTGGGATCCTCAAAGTTTGCATCATAATTTTAAGACTCCTCCGTGCCCATACAGCCTCCACGAACACGGATAACTCTCCACAGATCATTGGGCCTGGCCATCACAAAGCGGACACCAGAACCTTGGGTGGGGAGAGATGTTCCCTTCCCTAAGCCTGTGCAGAGATTCTTTCCCGGCGTGCCTGCCAGATGACAGCCTAGTCTCTGCTGGAATGCCTCCAGTTTGGGGTACTCTCATCTCCCCAGGAAGCCACCCTAACGTTGAACAGCTTTAGCTGCCACAATGTCCTTTATACGGAGAAGAAACGACCCCATTTCCTTCTCTCATTCTCATTCTTCATATATCCCAGCACTCAGCCTCTACGTCACCCTCTTTCTTCTCCCCTAAGTGCTCTCTCTCTCCCCCACTCTCTCCCCCTTCTATATGTTTATGTAGTCACGTGCCTCTCATTTATAAGTATGTCCCCTTCCCTTCTCCCTTCTCCTTCCTTCCCAGGATGTAGCAAAGACTGGAAGAGTGCCAGGGAAAGGAAGCAGCCAGCCAGATCCTGGACTGGGCTGGGTGGCCAGCTGGAGTTGGCTGCACAGGGGACAGCAGCTGGAAGAGGAATCCCAGGTCATTGGCTGCTGCATCCCAAAGAAAGGGCCTTGCAACTTGGGGTGGACAGCAAGCCACTGAGTTTTTTTCCCTCTCACTGCCCACAATTCCTCAGAGGACACACCCCTCCTCCCCCAGCCTCCCTGGCCGTCGGCAGAGCAGACTTGGTAATTTTAAACACTTTGTGATTTTTAACATTTTTGCCAGACTCCAGGTCCCAGGGAGCATCGTATCAGCAGCAAGAATTCATTCCCTATTCCCATCATGGGGCTTGGAGGACGAGATCTAGCAGATGGCAGTGATGACACGAGACACGGCAGAGAGTGGAGAAAGTGGGTAGAGGGGCAAAGCAGGGGCCCCAAGGGAAAGAAACAAAAGCCGAGGCCTCCTAACACCCGCCTGGCTGGCCCATGGAGAGCATAACCATGCCTGGGTGGCCGTTTTCCCTCCTTGTCGTTGGTCCACCAGCCAGTGCTGCTCTCTATGTCACAGACCAGGGGTGGCTGCTAGGACATTACCCACCCAGGTGGTAGTGGGTCATGGGTGGAGGAGACAAGGGTGCCATGGTCTCGAGTTCA
This sequence comes from Lasiurus borealis, assembly GCA_004026805.1. Classification (NCBI taxonomy): domain Eukaryota; kingdom Metazoa; phylum Chordata; class Mammalia; order Chiroptera; family Vespertilionidae; genus Lasiurus; species Lasiurus borealis. The sequence continues at coordinate 19,332 of PVJN01022754.1, read as the reverse complement.
GGAGGAGTCAAGACACCAAGAGAAATGACGGGCGTGCCTGCTACTTGTCCCGCTGCTTGGCGCTCTCACCTCCGACGTTGAACATGGGGACCAGCAGGCCCAGCAGCCACCGCTTCCCGAACACCTCCTGCAAGTTCTTGCGCCAGGGCCCGGCCCTCACCGCTACCCCCTTCCGCACCTGGTGGCGGGTCTGTCCCCGGAGGATCAGCAGCAGCTGGTGGCAGCAGAAGCCAGCGCAGGCCAGGCCGATGGCAAACCAGAGGTAGAGCATGAGGATGACGAACATTTCAGAACCGAGGACAGCGCCTGCAGGGGCGGGAAGGGGGTGGGGAAACACCAGCCTCGCTTTAGACCCAGGCCACGTAGGGACCTGCCTTCACCGCAGGAGCTGCTGGGAAGGGAGGGAGATTAATGAGATGGAAGCGATATTTTATCACAATCTCCGTGCTGCAGCGACGGAGAGGAAGGGTAAACTAGTGGCCCTAACTTTTTCTTAGCGCTGGCGGCCAGGGAGGAACTGGGGGTGTCGGGGGAGAAGGGAAGGAAGCTCCCCTGGGCAGCGAGCACCCAGATACTAAGTCCCTGAGCCAGAGAGGCCTGTCTTTCTCTGCCTTCTCTTTCTGGTCTGGAAGCAGGGAGAAGGGCTTTTTCTAGGAGGAGAGAGGGGTGAGCTGAGGTTGCTAGAGAGGGAGCTGGCGCCTAGACAGCTGTCTAGACTGAGGCACCTGCTCCCATGGAGCCGGAAGCACCCGCGGGAGGGCTCAGGAAGGTGACAGCGTGATGGGGAGCAGGGCCTAGTCATCGAGAAGAATAAGTAACAAGCTCCCAGGGCAGCACAGGGCTCCAGCCAAGAGAATAGACTAGTCATTAGCATTAACAAGGGGACACTGTGGCTACCAGGACACTCCCGTCAGTCAGAGCTTGCTAAGCCTGCAAGAGCCCCCCACCCCCTCTCCCATCCCCAGGTCACTAGTCAGCCTCTTGCCTTGGGCAGGACTTCTTGTAAAGCTCTCTAAACAAGCACTCTCTATTACTAGGTTTCAAACAGCATCTGCGTAAGAGATCCCACACTCTTCTTCAGAGTAGCGGTGGGCAGTCCACGCTAAGTTTGAATCTCCCAGGTCTGTGGTCTCCACACATTTCTTAACTTCTCTGGGTTGCGGTTCGCTCATCTGTAAAATGGCTCCATAGGGCTGAGCGATTCAGGAAAATGGTGTGCAAAGTGGCCAGCTTTCTGGTTCACACGCAGCACAGCGCTCCCTGCTGAAGAAAGAGACTTGACCCCAAACGATCTCAACATTAGCTCCTTTTAGACCATCGGGCTTTCTCCTTCTTCCCATGGCTTGCAGTCCTAGCTGGGCTGCACCTTTGGCAGCCATGGGAGAGACGCCTACTGTGGCCTGCCCAGCAGCCAGGGCAGTGGATCCAGGAGAGAATTCGAAAGCCCTCCTCAGCTGCTCTTCCTGCGGGACAAGCCCACCACCCCCTGCTCCAGACCCCACCTTGCAACCTACTTGACCTCTGCAAATCTCAACCATATCCTCCCTTCTCCAGCTTCCCCTGGCCCCGGTCTGCCTCTCCCCCAGTCTCCCCAGGCTCCGGTTTCCAGACCCCTGAGGGTGGGGCTCTAAGCCTTGTCCAGTGTCAGCAGTGATGGACTCAGCCATCAGGAGGAGAGGGGTTTGCTCATTAGCAGCCCTCAGCCCCTGGGAGCTTGGTAGCAGGATTCTATTTGCAAAGTTGGTGACAAATAAGTCCATCTGCCCAGGGGGGGGAGGCTTGTTCCAGCTGGCATTTTGAGGAGCCCCTCAGCTGGCTGGGGGCAGCAGCAGGACGGGCTCACACTGGCCTGGCCCTCCCTCTGACCCACTTCTTGTCGGTACAGGTTAGCGCAGGCAGCACATGGAGAATGGAGGATCCAGGGACCAGCATTCCCGTTGAGCTCCGGGAATGCTGACAGGCAGAGATGACCCTCGCGCTGGGACTCGAGAACATCAGAGCTGTCAAGTGCGGGCCTGCCTTGCATCTCAGCCTCGGGGACAAGCCTGAGCTGATTGAAGCTGTTTCCCGGGGGCTTTATTTCCGGCGCTAAATCAAGGCCTGCGGGAGAGATCCTGTGGCCTTCTCCTGGCCCCTTGTGGCAACGACAAAAGGCTCTTCTGGTGACCTGCTTTTCCTTGACATGTTTGAAGTTGACTAATCTGACCGTCTCAGCTCTCTGAACCATCTAATAATAGTTCTGCTTCTTTTAGAAAAATCAGAGTTTTTCTAAAGGCCTGAATGGTCGCACCACCCTGTCTCTCCCTCCCTGCTTCCCACCAAGCATTTATAACTCCTTTGACAGACATTGCCTGGCATCTTTCGCACACAGTCAGGGACAAGAGGTTCCCTTCCTCCCAAAGTGGCTCATTCATCAAGAAGCAGATCCGGAGAGGCAGTGTGGTGTTGGGGGAAGGAATAGGAGCTCTGGAGGCTAGCAGCCCTGAGTCCAAATCTTGGGTTGGAAGCATAACTAGTTATGTGGCTTCGAAGCAACTGAACCTTGCTAACGATTTTGCTCCTGAGCCTTTAAGATGGATATGCTAATACCTACCTCACAGAACTGTGGTGAGGATTGAATGAAATGAGGCCTGCACAGTGGGTAAGCACATAATAGGTGCTCAACCAACGTTAATCCCCTTTCCCTTTGACTGGGCTTTCTGGGGGCAGCCCCCACGCTGGGGTACATATACAAATGTCATGACACAGATCGGATGGCATCGTCTCCGTTTCCTAGGTGAGAAGATTGAGGCTCAGAGAGGCGACACAATCAGCACTGACCCCAGGAAGCCACAAGAAAAGACAGCTTCTAAAATGCACCTGGCCCGCCTCCTACCTCTTGAGCATCAGCTGAAGGCCCAGACAACCTCTTCTACTTCTGGCTCACAGGGCCCACACTCCCAACCATCTCGTGCTCTGGTGCAGATATAAGTCAGGACCAGTATCACCGCTGAGGACAAGCACCACAGCTGGAAATAACTGCTCCATCTGTCAGACAACTTGGGCCTTCCCACTCCCTCCAGTCCTCCCGAGCAGATGAGGTAGGTAGTGAGTGCACTCACCACTTGGGTGGAGAACAGCGGGAGAAGAGATAGGGAGGGAGGCACTGAAGAGTGTACTGGGGAGGGAGAGAAGGACGTTCAAGGGGAATGATGAAGGATGGCAAAGGAGGAAGATGAGAGGGTAGAGTCTGAGATTACAAACGTTGGCCTTCTTTTCCCGGTGGATATGGTGAGGAGGTAAAAGATAATGGCACTCATCTTTCTGCTGGCGTGGGATCTGGCACTTACTGGTTCTGTGCTCCCACCAGAACAAATAAATAGATCCCACTTTTTTGCTTTCCTGCCTCCCAAACTTAGCACAGATGGATAGGCCTCTAAGCCTGGCTTATCTCAAATCAAACCATTTCAAGATCCCTCGTTTGGAACCATCCATTTTTATGTGAGGAAACTACTTGGAAAAAAAAAGTGTAATTAGGTTCTCTGGCTCCCCTCCTCTCTCCACCTGCCTCATCTCTCACACTCCACCCCCTGGCTCGCCCACCTACCCTCCCTCCCTCCTGGTTATTTCAGTCCCAACAGCCTCCTGTGCCAGCGCCAGGTTCCAGAAGGCCTGAGAGCTCTGAGTTCCAGGCCCAGCTCAGGCACCAGCCCATCCCCCCACCCCCACTAGCTGGGTCCTTCCTGGGTCCCTGTGTTCCCTCTGCCAAATGGCACAACAGTTCTATGCCTGAAAAGAATTAGACTGCTGCCCCAACAAAGGCTGAAATAATGGTTCTCCCAAGAACGGAGCAAAATTTTGATGAATGTCCAGCCCAGGCACATCAAGACAATCCTGGCTTCTCAGTGGAAGCAGCTGCACTCTGTCTCTCTTTGTCCCCGAAAGGTCAGTGGCTGAGGAAACATGCCGTGTTCCCTGTGCTGCTGTGGGCACGCCCTTTAGTCCCATTGGAGCCTCAGTTTGTTCATCTGAGAAATAGAGATAGAGCTATCACACACACACGTGTGTCCACACCATCAATTGTAAAACACAGGTCAATCAGAGTCAGAGGCCAGGGTAGGATGGAGAGGAAGAACATGAGGTAGGGACAAATAGCAAGGCCAGGTAGAGTGGTAAGACCTGCCACAGTCCCTCGGGGCCAAGTATCAAGGAGCTGTCCTCAGGACACACTATCCACAGTCCTCACCAGGGTGCCCAGCTGAGCACCACTTTACAGGCCCACGTGTCTGGCTCCTGCAAGTGGACGAGCCTCCTGGAGGATCAGTTCCCACACCAGAACCATGACTGTGGTGCGAGCATGCAACCATTAAGTGTGGCTGCATCTCCAACAAGGTGCCCCTGCTCTGAGGCATCTACAGCTGGACCTACCTGGTGGGTCCAATATAATGGGCAGGAGGCAGAACTTGGTCTCTTGCTGGGGCTGGCTGGCACCCTGTTGATCTTACTGTGGTTGGTGGGCAAGATGTTTGGAAGGTGAGGTTCTTAAGGGGAACGCGTGAGCAGCATTGGGGTCCAGGCATAGGAAGGTCAAAACATGGGTGCCCCCCACAGGCTGCATGGAAGGAGGTCCAGCACCCAGCCCGCCTGGCACAGAGCAGGTGTACTACCTGGTCACCACATCTCTCTGAGCAAACGGACCATGGTGAGCGAAAAGGAGATGATCGAGATGGGGTAGGGAGGGAGATTTCCAGATAAAATACAGCATGCTCGGTTAAACTGAATTTCAGATAGGTAACAGTACATTTTTTTTTTTAGTATAAGTATGCCTCATGCAATATTTAGGAGATACTTATACACTTAAAAGTTATGCAGACTGAAAGGTCCCAGGTTCGATTCCAGTCAAGGGCATGTATCCTGGTTGTGGGCACATTCCCAGTAGGGGGTGTGCAGGAGGCGGCTGATCGATGTTTCTAACTCTCTATCCTTCTCCCTTCCTCTCTGTAAAAAAAAATCAATAAAATATATTTTAAAAAAAGTTGAGCATTGTTTATCCGAAATTATAATTTAATTGGGCATCCTGTTGTGGGGGATTTTGTTCTTGTTTTTTTTTTTGCTAAATCTGGCGAACTTGGGGTTGGGGTTGGGGTGGGGTCTTTGTGGAGGGCCCCACTCACCGGAGAAGAACTGGCTGATGGAGGTGGGGAGGAGGGTGAGGAAGGCCAGTGGGTGGGCGAAGGAGATGGAAAGGACGGCCGAGATGTAGGCCACGCCGGCCACCATGGAGAGAGGCAGGCCAGGGAGGTGTAGAGGCAGAAGAGGACGAAGTTGCGCATGTTCCTGCTGCCGATGCAGTTGCCGGTGAAGAAGCAGTGATGGTCCTGCTTCAGGGTGACTCTGGCGCACACTCGGCAGAAGTGGGTGCTGGGCGGGGGGCACAGGGCCTTCCTGGCCGAGGCGCCCCGGCAGGCGTCCAGGTCGTCGGGGGAGTTCTGGATGACCAGCACGTAGTTGCCCAGGGCGTTGGCTGAGAGGAACAGGAAGAGTGCCCCGTGGAGCAGCGCGGGCGAGCAGAGGCGCGCGGCCGCCGGCTCCTCGCGCATGCTGGGCAGGAAGAGGAAGAGCTGCAGCGCGAAGGTCACCAGAGAGATGCACAGGAAATAGGCGGGGGCCACCACGTTGAGCAGCCTCAGGGCCAGCATCTTGGATTACATTCCTAAGGGGCCCGGGGAGAGAGGAAAACTCACTGCGGTGTCCAGGGGGCGCCCTAGGGCGCTCCCCAGGGGTCCTTGTCGGCCCAGCTTCACAGGGGTCCATGCTCCCCATCCATGTCCCTTGACCTCCCCTCCTCTCTTTCCTAACTCGGGGCGGGAGAGCAGGCATGAGACCCCGAGACCGCCTAGGCCTCTGAGGGTCAGACTCTACTCCCCGGTGCTGGCTCCATTGGTTTTTGAGGGACTTCCGTGCCCTGGCACCCCGGGAGTCAGACACCAGGAGAGGGAGGTTGGGGCTGGTTTGTAAGGAAAGGAGGGGCAAGGGTTTGGGCTCCCTTGTGGCCGTGGAAGAGAGCCCAGGTTTGGGGGTTCTCCTGCAGACTTCCCAGGAGGAGAAGGCAAAGGATTGGGGTGGGGCCGAGGGAAATGATGGGAGTCCTTGCATCACCTCCCCTTTCTCAGCCCTCCCCCCCATCTTGAGCCACACTTAGGGACCTCACAGGTAATCTGACTCTTTGGAAGTATGTGTGTTTGGGGGTCCGCGCGCCCGCGCGCGTGTGTGTGTGTGGAGGGAGGGACTGTGTGCGGCTCTGTACGTGTAATCTGTGTGTGCCTGGTGCCTGTGTTTGTGTCTGCCTGTGTACACACACGCAGCCGCTGCCACCTGGCTGTTAAAAAAAAAAATCGATTAAAACCATCGATCCATTCACACAGGCCGCTGAGGCATCTAGCGGGGTGAGGTGGGGCAGCCGGAATACCTGTGTCAGCCGGTCTTGGTCAGGCCACCTCTCCACCGCTGGCAGCCCTGGCTATTTCTTTGCAAAAAAACAAAAAAACAAACAACAACAACAAAAAAACACGTTTCCATTTGAGGCGACAGTATCCTCCCTTCCCGCCCGCCTCCCGCCCTCCTGGAGCGAGAAACCCAAACAACGCCGATGGCGCCCAAACCCTCCCAGCACCAGCAAGCTCGCCCTGGGCGCAGGAGGGGATGCGTGGCCAGCCTTTCCGCTCCGCAGCTGAGGCCGGCCGCAGAGCGCAGCCCCCAACGCACCCCGACTCCACCTCCCGCACCCCCAGCCCGGGGTCCTGCCCGGCTTCGGAGGCCGCGGGGAATGGAATTCTGAGCGCCCGAGAGAACTTTTCCAAGGGCGACGGAGCCGGGAGCCCGAGGCGCGAGAAAACTTCTGCGAAGGCAGCTGCACCCAGGAGGGGCGAAGGCCAGGAGGCCACCCTCCCGGCGGCCCCGTCCCATTGGGCGGCTGATGGATCACCTTGGAGTCCCCTCTGCAGGTGCCAGTGCCCGGGGGCCCGCGGCCGGCCGCACGGGGAGAGAGCGCGAGTCCCTCTCCGGCGGGGACCCGGTGCCAGGCACGTCCCAGGGCGGGCGCCGGGGGCTCGGCACTGCCTCTGACCATGCGCTGCTGCTGGGCGCTGCCCACCCCGGAGAGAGAGCCCTCGGCCCCGGGCTCCGGTGAAGCGAGTGTCTTCCCCACGCCGGTCGCCAGGGGGGCGCGGGAGCAGCCGCCAGATGCGCCGCGGCGCCTGGAAGGCGAAGGACCGGGGCGCGGGGCGTGGGGGGCGTTCGGCGGGCGGCCACCGCCCGGGCCCTGCGCGCGGGAGGCGACGGCGGAGACCGCGGGGGCCGCCGGGGACGCGGGGAGCTGTCCGTTCAGCACCGGAGCCGGCCGCGCCCGCTGCGGAGGGCGGCACAGCCGGAGCCCCGGCGAGGCAGGCAGCGCGGGCGGCCGCCGCCGGCTTCTCGGCCAGCGCCTCCCTCCCGGGCGCCCGGGGAAGCCGCCCCCTGCGCCGCCGCCACCGCCCCGCCGCAGAGAAGCGAGGAAACGAACTCACCGAGCCCCGGTCGCCGATCAGAGGAGCCCCGGACGCCGGCTCTCGCCCTCTCCGAGGCTGCAAACTTGTGGGCTCGGCCCCGCTGGCTCGCAGCCTGCTCACGATTTGCTTCGGGGACTGGGCAGGTAGCGGGGGTGTGGGGAGGAGGGAGCGGGCAGCTGCGGTCCTCCCACTGGGGCGCCAGCGAGTGGGGGCCAGGAAGCAGCGGGGTTAGCGGCTGAGTCCTCCCCCCGCTCCCCGCGCCTCCCGCCAGTCCTGCAGCCCCTTCTTTCCCTTCTGGGGGGCCGCTCTCTGACCGACCACCCCTCTCAGCATCGGGGACTTGCTCCCCACCCCTCCCCTCCCCTGGTTCCCTTGAAGTGGGCTGGGCGCCCTGCCTGACTTCAGCCGCCGCCGGTTACAGCTGGGACCTGGATTGGGCACTGATGTGGATGCGCTCACCAGCATCTGCTCTTGCTTTTCTGCTGTGGCTGACAAGCCTCTCTGCTCTCCACTCTGGGACAGAGAGAAGCCTGGGGGGGGGGTTAGCATTCAGCCTGACGGGGGCGACACCCATAGAGACCAGCGCCATTGTCACAGAGGGCTTGGGACCCTGCCTCTGCAGCCTGTCTCCCTGGGTCTGAATGTCCACCGTTCACTACCGTGTGCTCTTCAGATTCCGCGTCCTCATCTGTAAGACAGGGATATGAGGATTCTACCACAATATACGGAAAGCCCTTAACCAGGGCCTGTCGGTGGCAAGCATGAGTTGAGCATCAGCTCCTAGTCGGTGTCCCTCTTTCCTGGGCGCTAGAAGCAGGCACTGTGCTGAGCCTTTAGCATAAAGCAGCTTTGTTAACCTCAGCAGAAGCACAATGATCACCCTTGTATGGAGGAGGAGGTTGAGACACAGAGACGCTAAGCCACATACCCAGAGTCACACAGCAGGTAAGTGGTAGAGCCTGGATTTGAACAAATGCATCCTCTCTCAGCCTCTACACACACCCAGCATCACTCTGAGACCTGGAGGGTTGGGGGAAGGTGGAGATGGGTGCTCATTTGGGAGAAGGGAGGATAACAGAGCTTGAACCAGAAGCATCTGCCTGGCATCCTGTTCCATCTCCCTGTTCCCATTCCTTCCCCCTCCCGACTCCACTATTCTGAGGTGGGTGCTGAGGGACACCAAGAGGGTGGGTGCACCTGGCCAGTGTGTGTCAACTGGGGTGAAGGACACAGAGGCTTTAGAAACACTGCCGGAGTATTGGGGCCTCCATGACTATGTCAGGTTCCCGAGGTGTCACGTCTCACCTCCCCTTACCTTCACCCTGTTCCACTCCCCTGGGTGAAGGCAGACATAACATAGAAATAATTCTTTCTTGCTTTCTCAACCAGTTGTTTAAAACAAGAGCAAGCCCTTAAAAATGAGGGCCATGTGCTTATCAGCTCAGCCTGCATGTTGGAATCATCAGACACACTTCTCTCTGTGTTCTATCAGGGTACATCACAATAAAAAGGGGGGCAAGACACTTTATGTACAAGCAAAAACAAATAAACAAACTCAGCTTGGACGCGTTTCCCAGGTGTTGGCCTCTGAGGATCCAGTGGCCCCGTGCGTTCCAGTGGCCACAGGGCAGTCACGGCGAAGCACACGTGGCATTTTTTCCTTGAGAGCCTCTTTGTGTCAGATCATGGCTGCCTGGGCCTTTTCCATAAGCCCTGCCTGCCTCTCCACCTGCCTGGGAGGCAAGGAGCCGGGAGGGCTTGGTTTGGGCTGTATTGATTGAAGATCTCTCTTCCCTAAAAACCCTGAAATTCTGGTGGTATTTCTAATTTTATTTTGCATATGGGTGTGTGGTGGGAAGGTGTGTGTCTGGATTGGTGTGTGTGTGTGAGGGGAGGGAGGGAGGGGGAGAGAGAGAGAAGCTAAATGAAAGTGGGAAGATTTCAGTGGGGGAAGGGAAGATTCAGTCAGGAAAGAGATGGAGATCTAGCTGTAGGGTGGGCAGGAGCAATGATTTATTTAGAAATAGAGTTGATCAACAGAAAAGGACATTGAAGCTTCAGATCTGGAGTTAGTAGCCCTCTCCCCTTAAGTGCATTGAGTAAGAGGAAGGACAGCCTAATGTTATTTGGTTTTCAGAATTTGGTGCTGACCCCTGACAAAATCAATAGGGAGGTCAATTTAAAAACTTCGCTTTGCTTCTGGCCCCATCAGAATGAGGCAGCCTCAGAACAAACACTTCCTTGCCATTTACCAGCTGTGGGACCTGAGCAAGTCACTTAACCTCTCTGTCCTCAGTATGCTCATCCATAGAATGGGATGAAGCCATTTCCTCACGGTGATGGTGATCAGATGTGGTGATGTAATTTAAGAGTCCCAGGCCCAGCAGGAGATTGGATCGTGTGAGCTTCTTTCTCTTCCTCTCTCTCTTCTGGCCCTTATCTTTATCCACAAGGAAGTCTCATCTTTCCAACTAAAATGAGGGCTTTTGGTCTGTGTTTGGAAATATTTTGAGGGGTCTCCTTCATCTCTCCTCGCCTGATGATTTCCCCAGAAGAGACACCGAGTTCAAGTGTTTTGACTGATGAGTTGATCCCGGTCTCTCATCCGTCTTTTCCGAGAGGAAACGCTGTGTTGCAAGGTCTTTGAAATGTCTGGAGAGGACACCTTTGCCATTGATCTTGCAGCCCGCTGCCACCCACACCAACTGTAGTTTCATCCTTCACAAACAGCATCAGAAAGTAATTTACAAACCACAGCCTCCATTGCCTTTGTCATATATTCTTACAGTTAGGCTCTGACTCTACCTGCAGGCTGTCCCAAGGGGGCAGTCACACAGACAGGCATCTGATTGCTGTCGAGCGCTTTCCCAGAAATACGTGCCATAAATCTTGCTGTTTGGTGGTGTTATTTGAATAAAATGAGTTCCCTCCCAAGTGGCAGTCATTCCATTTTGTCTCAAGATGTTGTGCACAAAGAGAGGCACTCGCTGCAGCCAGCCACGTCTGCCTTGGTGGGGAGCCCCTGACACATGCCTGTCTGGCCCTATAACACCCCAAGAGTTTGGGGTGGAGAACGTTCCAAGATGCAAGGGGCCACACCCAAGGAGGCTCTGGGGATTTTCCTTCATTCTCATGCTCTTATCTCAGATTGATCGGGGGGTGGGAGGAGGGTAAAGGCTGGGGTCTCAAGGTTAACCAGGGCCCTGAAATTGAGGTTTTAATAGACATCCTTGGACAGGATACTCTTTGCTGCCAGTAGCAAGTCAGAGGCAACCACAAAGTGCTCCCCAGGTCTCAGAAGGCTTAGCGAGACGCTGTCTGGCCTGCCTGGGTTTGGACAACATACAAGAGTAATTTTCATCTTAGCCAATCGAGTACATGAGAATTGGATCATCGCAGACTTTCTATTGGGAGGTGATCATTTAACTTGGACAACTACGTCTTCATTTTAACAATAATATTACTTTGATGTAATAAAGTGCTTTAGTAACCTTACAAAAGACATCCACCAATATTAAAATTTCATTTCATGAGTCTCTCAGTAGCCCCGTAAGCTTGCTGGAAGCAAAAATGATTAAACCCATTTTTCTTAGGAGGAAACTGAGGTTCCAAGATTTGCTGCACGTTAGTTTGCAAGTCTTGCCCACGTTCCAATTAAAATGTGATTTCATATGCAAGCATCTTATTGATGGCACTGGCACAGAGGAAGCAGGTACTAATTTATAATCAACTTCCTCAGGATGAACGACCTGCATGGTCTCTATGCAAGATATTTATGTAAAATGATATAAGTAAGTAAGCCCACAGCGCATTAATCAAACGCTCTCAAGCACTTTGTGGCTTGTGGCGCTCGAGTGTGGATGTGATGGGGGCAGGGGTGCTCACTCATCATCCAGACCCACGTGTCAAGGGAGAAACAGCCAGTCTGAATGCCAGCCGCTGGGTGACAGGTAACCCCAGCGGTCTCCCTGGTGACCGATGCCTCAGGGTGGAAAGCTTGGCTTGGCTTGGCAGAGCCTCCTCTGGCTGCAGAAGAATGAAAGTGATCCTTTACCAATTAGCACTGGTTTCCAGGGAGCTCGCAGGCAGTCCCGGTAGGGAGGCCGGTGCCTGTGGACCGGTGCGCAGCTTAGCAGAGGTGGTGGCAGCAAGATTAACAGGCCCCTTGGTCTCAAAGCATGCAGGAGGGAGGAAGAGGAGGCATGGGGAGGGAAAAGAGGAGGAGCAGACGGGAGGAGAGGGAAATGGAGAGAGGAAAGGAGAGAAAAGGGGGGCTGAGAGAGTACATGCTCATCTGACACACCTCGGTTTATGTCTTCATGACCAAGGTCAAAGGTCATTGGAAGTGCAGGGGGTGATCAGCTGTCTCCTTGAGAATTCTATAATGCCAGGTGTCCTGGTTGGGAGGGAATGAGACGGAAGATTACCATCGCAATTAGAGGAGGAGGGACGTGAGGCCAGGAGAATGAGGTCGCTGCGGTGCCCTTGGCCGTGTAGAGGACTCTGTAAAATGCTGTTATGGTCTCAGAGCAGCAGGCCACCCAGAGCTCACAGCCCTGCCTCCATCTCCTGCCCTGTTCCAGCAGAGGTGACCGAGGCCCAGGAGAGAGGCGGTGTGGTGTGATGAAAAAAGCATGAGCTTTTGGCATAAGCTTTGACCTGTTTTCCCGTTCACTGGCTGTGTGACCTTGAGCAAGATCCTTAGCCTCTCTGAGCCTCAAATTCCCTATCTCTGTAATTAATCAATCAGTTAATTAGAACTATAACTTGTAGAATTTGTCATGAATTTTAAGTGACAAAGATACTCTCTCAATAGCCCCTGCCCTTTCCACTGAAATGACCCCCAGCTACCAGCTGCCACATAACTCTGCTTGTCACATAGCACTTGCTGCCTCTGTGATGACTTTGTTTGTTCATACCTCTATTGGCCTGTTTATTGCCCCTTTGTGTCTGATAGACACTAAACTCCCAAGGACACAGATTTACCCATCATCTTCCTTTTTGTAATCTAGACCCAGCCCAGAGTTTGGCATACAGTGAGTGCTCAGTAATAAATTTTAGAATAAACAAGAGCCCTAACCAGTTTGGCTCAGTGGATAGAGCGTCGGCCTATGGACTGAAGGATCCCAGGTTCAATTCTGGTCAGGGCATGTGCCTTGGTTGCAGGCACATTCCTGGTGGGGGGGTGGTGGTGCAGGAGACAGCTGATGGATGTTTCTCTCTCGATGTTTCTAACTCTCCATCCATCTCCCTTTCTTTCTGTAAAAAAAAAAATCAATGAAATGTATTTTTAAAAAATAGAATAAACAAGAAACCATTTGGGGGGGACAAAGGGGCGTGAGGGAACTCTTTGGAAATCTATACTTTGACTGTGATGGTGGTTACATGACTATGTCAAATGATAGAACTACACCCCTCAAAAGGGTGGTTGTTACTGTATGTAAATTAGACTTCAATACCTGACCTTTAAAAAATAGGTTAGAGGGAGCCGTGGATAAACAGAATTCATTGAAACAAAGATTCGTGTTTACTGACAGCCATTATGTGCCAGGTTGATAGAGGGCCAGGTGCCTTCGCCTTGCTTAGTTTATTTAACCCTGACGACAGCTCTGCACAAGGAGAGGCTGACTGCTCCTGTTTTATGGAGCGGGAGGTGGAGGCCCGGAGTGGTTAAAGGAAGGCCAAGATTGTAAAGCTTGCTGGCGGTCGAAACAAAATCCAGGCCACTTGATCTCAGGGCCCAAGCCTCACCCAGTGTTTTTCCTTCTGTGTCTCTGACCCGCCAACCCTCACATGGACATAGAAATAAAGAGCCCATTTTCCCCAGGGAGAGGTAACTTATTATGCTGTTGTTGACCTTTTACCCTTTAGCATGAATTAGCCAGTCAGAATCTTTTCTCCGTGAAGAGGGCCAAAGAAAGAAAGGGCTTTTTTGCTGGAGACTAGGAGTGGGGTAGGATGGGAAGTAGAGTTAATATAAACAGACCTGCAAAAGTGTGAGGTGGGACCAGAGGATAGAAAGGAGCAGAAGGCGATAGAAACTTCCTTCACTCTCAGGTTAAAGAAGTTTCAAGCACCAGTCTGGGACAGGTGTAGAGGCTTCACCATAATGTGGGACCCAGACTCTTTCTATCTTGTTTCTCCATCATAGAAGCATGTTGCCTCACGGCCCATTAGCCACATTTTACTGGGCAGGAGCCAGAGGTTTAGGGAAATGTTCAAGAGCTGACAGCTAGTAAATGATGAAGGACCCGAATCATCTAGGACAGAGAGACATAGTTTATTGGATCCTTCAGGCAAGGATACCCTACTTCATTGCTATAACTCTTGACCTCCATTGGACTGTGACCTCAGGAAGAGTAGGGACGAGGTTCTGTCCATGTGGTACCCACACTATCCAGCATGTAAGATGGCCCCTAGAAGCTATTCAGGATGTGTGCACAGTGTGGAAGGAAGAATGCATGTACTCTTCAGGGGCCTGGGTGACGTAACTATGGGAGACAGATCGCTACAGATCCTCTGCATGAGCCACAGGCAAGAAAGATGAGGGCAGGACTTGAGCTGACACGGCAGCAGGGACCCCGTCATTTTTTATCCTCTCAAGTAAGAGAAGATGCATCTGGGGCTGCCTAACCAGCTGGTCAGGCTCTGCACTTTACAGTTCCTGGGGGCACTGTTTTCAAACCTCCGTTATCACAAACGTGTATGGCAATGGCGACGATTTTCCAGTAGATGGCAGTAAAGCATCTTGGTTTGGGGCACTGCTTTCCATGCAAATGCACTATCTGGGCGATCTACAGTGCTGGGCCCATCAATCTGCCATCCTCCAATCTGTTGAAAGGTTACCTGATACCCACTTCCCAGCCTTGTCCCACCTCCTCTTCCCTTCAAGGTTTTTTTCTAAATGATGCTCAGGGCCTTAGTGTTGGCTTAGGAGTATCAAGGAAAAGAGCCATCAGAGCCAGAAATCTCCAACTACAACCTTTGTTCCAAAGAAGGTAAGTTTGTGATCAGAAGCCCCGGGTTCAAGTCCAGCGTGTCCTAGTGAGTGGTCTTCGGCAAATGACCTTGTAATTCTGGAGCCTAGCTTCCTCTTCTGGAAAGAGTGCAGTAACAATCCCTGCCCTGAAGGTGGCTATGCACCGCTGGCTGGAAAGCATCTCTACCGGGGATTTCCCAGGTGACCCTGGGAGGGTATTCTGCACCATTGGGGCAGAGGTGTACTGTAGATTATGCGACTCCAGTTTTCTCATCTGCCATCTTCATCCATCTTCTCCTAGGGCAGTGGTCGGCAAACTTCGGCTCTTTGGCCCCTTGAGTGTGGCTCTTTCACAAAATACCATACCCTGGGCGAAGTCTATTTTGAAGAAGTGGTGTTAGAAGAAGTTTAAGTTAAAAAAATTTGGCTCTCAAAAGAAATTTCAGTCGTTGTACTGTTGATATTTGGCTCTGTTGACTAATGAGTTTGCCGACCACTGTCCTAGAGGATGTCCCTCTGGTCTCCACCATAACCCCATCCCCATGGATTGCTTTGGCCCCCTTCAGTCTCTGCTGCAAACTCCTTAGTCCAGCATAGTAAGTCAGCCAGTCAGAAAATATTCATTGAGCATCTACTATGTGCTGGGGGCTGAGCCTGTGTCTTCTGGTTGTTTACAGTCCCAGGGGAGCCATACAGTTATCATAGTCACCATCTTGTTTCTGAATCTTCAAACCTCATCCCATCCTATGGGACTCTAAGGAGAAAATGGCCTTGCCCAGTCCCCTTCCTTCCTACTCCCCAGGCCACTTAACGACTACATTATCTTTGACCTCCACCACTATAAACATCCTCTGAGGTCTAGACCAAGAGAGGCTTAGCTGGGGTCTTCCCTGCCCCTCTCCTACTGGGGGAAGTCCAAGTCAGGGAAGTAGAGAACAAACTCACTATGGATTCACCTAGAATTTGGTTTGGCTGTTAAGTGGCCAGAAACCCAACAGTGGTGGTGGCTTACGTTAGGTAGACCTGGATTGCCCTCTCAAGTAAGTGAAGTCCAGAGGCAGACAGTCCAGAACCAATATGGTCACTCTACAGTATTAGGAAGGGCCCAAACCCTTTCTAGCACCCTCTTCTGTCATCCCTTGGGTGTAGTTCTCATCATTATAGGGAAGGTGGCAGTTTAGGGCTGGCAGAGCCCTTCCTGATATCAGAACCAAGTCTTCTTCTGTATCATTTCCCCATCATTCTTAGTATGCAGCTCCCACCTCATAGTCCAAAATGGCTGCTCAAGCTCCAGCCATCAGGTCAACCTTCCAGTAGCATAAAGCAGGAAAGAAGGCTGAGCAAGGGCATAATCTCTCTGCTTAGGGAAACTCCCTGGGAGTTACTCATGATACTTCCATTGCTTAGAACTTAGTTATATGGCTGTGCATAGAAAGAAAGAAGCTGAGAAACTTGTCTTTATTCCAGGTAGGTCCAATTCCTGGTGAAGAAATGGAGAATGGTTACCGAGCAACCATGAGAATTCTCTACCACATCTTGCCTATGAGATTCCATCTGCCTACAGAGGGTGCCTCAACCTAGCAGTCTCCTCAGACTAACTTAGCCAGGAAAATGACCTATAACCATAAGATCACAAAACAATAATTACACCAAGACAGTAATGAGGTTATTTGCTCTCCGAGTATAAATGACATTTGTGTTTGGCTCTGATTATCATCATTGCCAACATTCACTACTGTAAACCCCCATGCTTTCAGCTGCCCACAATCCTGATCCTGCCGGTTCAGCTGTGGCATCCACTCTGTCACCCCTGACACAAACCCCCCACGCACCCAGCACTGTCCCTTCCTCCCTTTCTAGAATGAAATCCAGGGGAGCGGTGAGGGGGAGGCCAGCGACAGCAGCTGCTGCACAGCGGGATCAGGAGGCGGTTGCCTTGGTGAGTGGGACAGAGGCCTCGGGTGTTGTTAAAAGTATTTTCCTGACGGGTCTTCTCCTTCTTGCTCAGACACCTCCTTGGGGCCAAGGCCTTTCAGTCCCACCTGTCTCTCCTCTCCCGCTTTTATTTGTTTCTGTTTTGATTTTTTACAGAGAGGAAAGGAGAGAGATAGAGAGTTAGAAACATCGATGAGAGAGAAACATGGATCAGCTGCCTCTTGCACACCCCCTTCTAGGTTTGTGCCCGCCACCACGGTACATGCCCTTGACCGGAATCGAACCTGGGACCTTTCAGGCCAATGCTCTATCCACTGAGCCAAACCGGTTTTGGCTTCTCCCACTTTTAAGACACTCATTTCTCTGATCATTTCCTGTTCCTGGGAGAAGGGGACCTCAAGCCCTCAGACACCCTGGGGTGTGAGGGAGGATTACACATTGACACTGTTCCCACTGCACCCTCACACCAGCCCCGCACCTCAGCTACTGCATCCCCATTTGACAGACGAAGCCACGGAGCCCGAGAGCGAGCGGTTAGCCCGTTGGCCCTGCTCCCCTGGATCTTAGGTGGCAGCTCTGGGGATGGAAATAGCTCTCTGACCAGAAAGCCTACAACACCTCCCTGAGTTATCTGTCCCGGGTAAGATTCTGGTGGCAGAATTTCAACGGGCTGCCAGATGGCAGAGGAGATGTCTGGGCAAAAACATGTTTACAAAAAGTGAAGGGATTAAGAAAAGGGGAAAAAATTCATAGATGCAAGCAGCAGTATGGTGATTACCAGAGGGAAAGTGGGGTGACGGAGGTAGAAGAGGGTAAAGAGGAGATAAATGGTGGAAGGAGATTGACTTGTGGTGGTGAACACACAATATAAAACACAGATGATTGCTGAAACCGGTTTGGCTCAGTGGATAGAGCATCGGCCTGTGGACTAAGGGATCCTGGGTTCGATTCCCGTCAAGGGCACATACCCAGTAGGGCGTGTGCAGGAGGCAGCTGATCGATGCTTCTCTCTCATCGGTGTTTCTAACTCTCTATCTCTTTCCCTTCCTCTCTGTAAAAAGTCAATAAAATATATTTTTTAAAAAACACAGATGATGTGTTATAGAATTGTACACCTGAGAAACTTATACAATTTTATTAATCAATGTCACCCTAATAAATTCAATAAAACTTTTTTTTAAAGAAAGAAAATGTTTGCAGCAGTGACTGTTTTTCTCCTCGCCTCGCCCCCTGCCCCCGGCTCTCTGCTTTTCAGGGATAAGCTTGGAGCAGGGAGAGAAAACACAACCCTGCTGTAATGTTAGCATCAAGCCACATGACTGGCCTGCCATTTGGGGGGACACTTGAGAGCAAAAGCTGCAGGCACCATGGCTGCCCCCTGAGATGCCTGCCCCTTGCTTCCTGGCCTGCTCCCCCACGCTCCATCTCTGATCTCCAGGGACGCTGGCTCTGCCACGTCTCTCCTCTCCCACCCTCCCCCAGTCATTCCTCCACTGAGCAAGGGAGGCTCACACCCTGCCCTGAGTTCCCTCTTCCACCACCTGGCTCCTCCCTCCCTTCCCCCCAGTCCCGGGGCTTCCAGATCAGGGTCCTGCTGGCAACGCCTCCCCTCTGCCAGGGCTAGTTCCCAAGAGAGTCCTGCACCTGGAGGCCTGTGTGGGCAGCATGCTCACCTCCTGCACAGCTCCATTCATCAATCGAGGAGGGGGAGAAGCAGGGCGGGGGCTGGGAGGGCAGTTAGGGGTGAAGGCCGGCTCAGCCTACATCCTGAATCAGGACTTGGGGAGCAGGAGCTGGAAGTTCTGAAAGCTTATATACATACATCTGCTTCTACATACAAGCACATGCTCATACACATGCCAGCATGCTTGTACTCACTCACCCAAACATTCACAAACACATACACGCCACACACACACACACCTTAATTCAAATTCTTCTAAGGCAGTACGCGTTTGTGGTTGAGAGTCTGAGCTCTGAGACCAGACATGTGCTTCCCACCCAGAAATAAAGCTCTTTAAACCGTGGCTTCTCCCTTCTGCAGGCAGCGTGAGATCTGGACAGCACGGGGGTGCAGTCAGAGCAGGGTCACCTCCCGCCCCTGCTCCCCGTCTCTGGCTCCCTCCCCCGCAGCAACTGTTGCCACCTCTTCATTGTGTCTCCTTCCCGAGCTGGTCTCAAATGACAGCCTCTATTTTAGGACATGCTTGCTCACACGCACACACGTACACACACACGGGAGGCCACAGGCACATGCTCTGCGCGCTGCTTTAGTTCCTGTTTGTGCGAAGGCGCCTCTGGGCCACCTGCAGTGCTGTGTGCGTCTGCCAGGCTCAGGCTGCTGAGAGGTTGCCCAGCCCCTTTCCCAGCCCCATGGCTGTGCATCGGACACCTGCTCACGTCCATGCACACACAGAGCGCCTCGGCCTTTCTGGTGGCGGCCTGGTGTCCCATCATGCAGGCGCACCTGTGCCTGACCCAGTGCACATGGCTGTTTCCGCCGCTGTGTGCTTTATCTGCTGCTACCTATGTTCTTCAGGAAGTGCATTGCTCTCTGGGGAGTGTCTGTGTGTACATGTTAGCCCACCTGGGCCTGCACATCTGTCAGAAGTGGGTGTGAAGGTGTGACCCGGGCAGTTATTTGCTCTCTGGTAGCTCCCTTTCTGAATCTGTGGATGGAGGCAGTCAGCGTGGACCGCAAAGGGCGAGGAGGCGCCAGCACAGCGCCCAGCACATGACAACCAACCGTGAGTGTCAGCTCCGGAGGGAGAAGCCCAGGAATGGGGTCAGCGAGGGCCCAGCTGCCCGGCCGGAGGCTGCTGGCTCCCTCGCTCAAGGCCACGGAGGCTGGATGGCAGGGCCTCAGCCTTGTGATTGGCCAGAGAGGTCTGT
>PVJN01022753.1:0-33032 GCA_004026805.1 Lasiurus borealis | reverse complement strand
TGCTGTGCCTTTCCTGCTTTACGGCGCGGGAAACCGGATCGCGGCCGCTGGCCTTATCTTTTTTTTTTTTTTTAATAATATATTTTTATTGCTTTTTTTTTTTTTTACAGAGAGGGAGGGAGAGGGATAGAGAGCTAGAAACATCGATGAGAGAGACATCGATCAGCTGCCTCTTACACGCCCCCTACTGGGGATGTGCCCGCGACCAAGGTACATGTCCCCGACCGGAATCGAACCTGGGACCCTTCAGTCCGCAGACCGACACTCTGTCCATTAAGCCAAACGGGTCTGGCCATTGCCTTATCTTAACTGATGCCTCCGGTGTCCCTGGCGCGGGGGAGGCCGGGCCCAGCGTTCCTCGGGCGTTGGTGTTAGTTGCAGGATTCGCTGGTGTTAGTTGCAGGATTGCCCGGCCAAGATCGCGTAGAGCTCACGGTGCGCCAGGGCCCTGCCGTGACCGCACGTGCAGCATGAACTCGGCACAGTAAGCAGTTGCGGACCACACCGTGGGATGCGGAGAAAGATTCTGGGAGACGCTGCCACGTGCCAGCACGGAGCTCAGGGCTGGAGGGAGAAAGGCGAGAAACCCCAGCACAGGGCCGGGCATTTCACACATCAATATATGTCGCCTTTTATTATTCTGACCGTTTCCTATGTTTTCGTAACTTTCCAAGGGCAAGGATGTGCCTCTGTATTCTCTCCCTGCCCTCCCAATTAGCCCCGCGCCTTCCAAATGGGAGGCACTCCAATGCTTGTGATAAATGGACGCTCCAGTAGGGGACTGCATGTCTTGTGTTCCACACAGACAGGGTCCTGTTAGGAATACGGTAGGGCTTCTGGATTGTTAGTGAAAGTGACAATGTAATAGCCTTAGGAGAGTTGTGTCAATGTAATTATTTCTGTTTTGGAAAAAAAACAACAAAAAAACGCAACAGTGAGGGTGCCCTGGGTTCATTCGTTCATTCTTTCTTTTAAATTGATTTTAGAGGGAAACATCAATTTTTTGTTCCACTTATTTATGCATTCATGTGTTGATTTTTGTATATACCTGACCTGGGGATTGAACCTTCAACCTTGACAACCAGGATGATGCTCAGTGCAACTGACCCTAGAGCTTTCCTGGCTTTGGTTCAGCCAGGGCCTCTGGGTCCTCAAAGGAAGGACATCTGTCTTTGATTGAGCACTCAGAGCACACTTTCCGGGGGAGGTGGTGTCTCAGCTAGTCCTGAAGGGAGAAGGGTGGCTGGACCTGGGAGGAGGGGAGAGGAGAGGAAGTATTAAGGCCTGAAAATGAGAGAGGTGGGCAGGTGTGGGGGGCCAGGGACCAACAATGGTTGAATTTGAAGTGGGAAATGATGGGAGATGAGGCTGAAGTGGCCAGCAGAGTTTTGCCGGTCATTCCACACCTTACAACAGAGGGATCTGCAAAACAGTGGAGCAGAAGGGAGGAGGGGAGACTTCCTGGAGGTGGTGCCAAAGCGGGGCCTCAAAGAAAGGGTTGGCCAGAGGGACAGGGAGCTGAACAGACTTTGCAGCAGAGGCCAGCAGGTGCAGAGCCCCCGCAGGAAATACCAGCTGAGCAATGGAAGCTGCCTGTGTGGCCCACCCAGCGGGCAGCAGACAGTCTCAGCCTGCATCTGTAGGAATGTGTGCTCCATCAGCATCCCCGAGGCTGCCTTTTTGTTTCTGCAGGGGTTCAGAAACAGCCAGGGCTACGAGGCACCAGCAGTGTGTGGGCTGGGCTGCAGGAGACTCGGGTCTGGCTGGGCAGGGCCTTGTATGTAAGCTGTGCCATTTTGACTTAGGTCTAGTCTGAGGCCGTAGGCAGTGGAAACCTGTAGCTGTGGCCCTTACCCCTTAGAACTAACTACACATAGCGGGTTCACAATTGATATGAATGGGCGGAGGGTATGGAAGCATACATCAGTAACAAAAGGCTGGAAACCGCCTGCTACTGCCCATCAGTAGGGGACTGCTTGTGTACATTATAGTGGGATACTGTGCAACTTGCAAAAAACATGAGGGTGCTTTTAGATGCCACACGGGCTGATCGGCAAGATAGTAAGTAAAGGAACGAAGTGCAGAGCAGTGCGTGTAGCTGTGTGGCGAGTGCACTCTCCATGGAGAAGCCAGTGAGGGTGAGAATACAAGTATCTCTTGTGTGAAGCCTGAGAGACCTGGGAAGAATTCACTAGAAGAAACAAATGCACTGACTGCCTTGGGGGAAGGACCTGGTTCCCGGCAGAGGGCGAGTAGAGATAATTTTCATTTTAGATCCTTTTCTATGGTTTTAAAGTCCACTTACAAAAGAAAGAAAAGGAAATTAAGTTGTTAGGATGCGTTTATCGAAATGTTTCAAAGCCACACAATTCAGAAATGTTTACGGTGAGGACCTGGCTGCCAGCGCCACCCCACGCCCAGCCAGGTGACCCCCATCTTCCTCTGGCTGTGAGGCTGCTTCGTGTCACTTGTGAGCAGCTTCCACTCATTTCAGGGAGATTGACTGTCTCAGAGGTTAAACCTGCCCCTGCTTCCTGCCTGTGTGATGAGAGATGCCCAGCAGCACATGCTATGTGGAGCATCAGGTCCACGGTCTGAATGTGTTTAATTATGATGAGCACTGTCTGTGTTCTCGTCAAAGAAGAGACGCTTTCGCTGCCCGTGCCAGAGAGGCACGCCCCCCAAGCACCATGTCCACCCATCCTGTGGGGCCTTTGGGTACGCAGGGTACATGGATAGCACTCCTCTTCACAGGAACTTGCATTTGGGCACTGAATCTACTTCTGGGTTGGTAGTAAGAGTATATACTGAAGGAGATTACCACATAAATGCTTTGCTGCATAATTCACGGTACTGCCATATAATAAATTGTTATGAAAACAAGTAGTAGATACAAAGTGATTTGGAACAAACTTCTGTACAAGGTTATCTGTTTGGGCCAACAAAAAGAAAAATTCAGTGAATATTTTTAAATGTGTCTATATGAAAGTGCTGGTTTTATTTTTCTACTTAACTGGAAACTGTCTTTATACTTCTTCACTCCAATAGGAGCATATAGCCAATGCACATTTTATTAGGACTGCCACAATCTAAGTGCAGTATATTTATTGCCTAAAATTGCATTTCCAAAGTTGGATGTAGAAGAAAAGATTCCCACATTAACAAAGGGAGTTGTAGTTGGTAATCCCAAATAATAGCCGGTTTACACATCACTTAGGGCTAAGGCAAGCTTACTGTGTTTACAGCAGGAGTAGACGAATCATAGCTGTTTCAAGGCTGAATAGACAGTGCTGAGTGACAGCACTGTGACTGAGTACAATGAGCATCCCTGGCGGTGCTGGTTACACGGTGTGGGTTGCATTTTGTTCTCCTGCAACCCACTGTTTAACTGGGTTAAACATTGGGATTATATAAGTTTACTCTGTCATTGGACTTTAATGATTTGTTATGGATGTAGAACTTATCACTAACCCTGACTTTATGATGGAGAGTTCAGAAGCCCTAAATCCTGGTCTGGCTGGTAGAGAGTGGAGGGTGCGTGAAGCAGGCATGGGAAAGGCCCTGGGGTGCATGCGCCGTGGAATTCCTGGCCGCTGTTTAATCAGACACCCTTGTTCCGATAGGTGTTTCCAAACAGGACATTCGGGAGCAGATCTGGGACTACATGGAATCACAAAATGTAGCTGACTTTCCCCGGCCTGTCCATCACAGGATTCCCAACTTCAAGGTACTGACACATCCTCAGAGCATTCAAGAGGGAAACGGTATTCCTAAATGAGTAGCATTAGGAATACAGTTACCACCCTGTTCCACGGTGTGAAATCCAAACCACCAGGCAGGGGTGTTTCTGTGTTTCGGGGTGTCCCTTCACCCTAGGGCCCCTTGCCTCTCAGTGCAGGTTGGGTTGATGGGTTGGTGGGTTGTCTTGTCAATGTAGTGCTCAGTCTACCGTTTACTATTTGATGAAGAATGAAATGTTTATCCTGGCTGAACACATGTTATTGTGGTGCCTTTTACAAAATTGGGTCCCCAAGGATAGAAAGGGTGATGTGCTCTGAGATGTCAGCCACTGCTAGCACCTTTGGGAAGAGGGAGGCTTCACCAGGCTCTGATGACTGGGCCCAGGTTCCCAGCCGTTCAGAACAGAAGACAATCAAAGAGGTCTCTGTGATAGTATCAATAGGAACAAGTCTGCTTGAAGAAGGCAACATGCACAGCTCTAATGTTTGGCATACACGTTTCCTGAGAGAAAAAGCAAGTGCCTGTTGAAAATACACTGCTCTGCCGAGCCCGAAGGATGTGGCCCGTGTGCTTGCCATCACCCCTATTTGGGCCAGACATTCTCTCCTAGCCTGGCCCCCGAGAAGCAGGCCCCTGAGAAGCAGGCCCCAGCTCTTTGCTGGTCCTGAGCTGAGCTGGTTGCGAGGCCATCCTGTTCTTCTGAAAAACTGCTCTTCTGGATGGTTTTGTCGCCACTTTGTTTTGTTTTGGTGCTTGTTACTCCAGGGAGAGGACTGTACGTGAAGTACAGGGAAAGGATGAAAGGTGCAGAGTCACTGATAACCTTTTAGAAGGCAGCCAGCGAGGATAGGGACGTGTGTTCCGGGCTTGGGCTCTAACCTGGGCTCCTATGCTCCGTCTTGTTCAGATGGTGGTTCACAGGTGTGTTCCTTGGTGAAAATTCACTAAGCTGACACATGATCGGTACTCTTTGGGGGAGTGTGTTTTATTTCAGTAACAAATGGGGGCTAGGCCAGCTGTCTCAGCCCCTTTCTACCCTGACTGCTTTCTTAGACGTTTCTTTGTGTGACTCTTAAATCCTGTTTCACGCATGACGAGTGCTTCCGCTGTCCGGGAAGGATGTTGGAGCAGGTGCTCAGGCTGCGGTTGTCCTGTCAGTAACGTGCACTTGCCTTTAACACAGGGTGCTTCTCGGGCCGCCGAGCACTTCCCACGCTTGCAGGCATTCAAAACGGCCAGGACCATTAAAGTCAACCCTGACGCTCCCCAGAAAAACGCTCGCTTCTTCGTCCTCGAAGTAAGTGCAACTCTGTCTGCTTGCCTACCCAGGGCTCTTACCTGGCTTGCCAAAACATCAAAGACCTCGAAGTTTTTGCCAGAACGCAGGAAGTTAAAGTGGACCCCGATAAACCGCTGGAAGGCGTTCGGCTGCTGGCACTGCAGGTAATCCCACTTCTCCGCACGGAGCCCTGGCCCTGACTGGAAGGCGCTCACAGGTGGCTGGTAAATGCGTGCAGTCCTGTACTGGAAGGCTGTTCTAGTCCCTCCCACTAGAACGTGCCCTGGAGTTGTTTTTCCAGGAACAGTCCAGAAGTCTTTCACTTGCTTAGCAGTCTGTCAGTCAGAAGTCCTGGATGTTTCCAGAATTCAAAGATAAAAGAGGTGCAAGATGATGACATTAAGACATTCTCAGTTCCATCAGAAGGGAAAGATTACAATATGTTTCTTTCTCTCTACTACCTTTGTAACATTGCAATTCTTTGAAATGTGATAACCCATGAGTCAGGAATCTCTTGAGTCCCCAAAATATATAAATTAGAACAGTGTTTCTTAACTCTATAGGCCCCCTTTCAAGAAAAAAAATTTCTCCACGGTTGCTTTAAATTATTATAATTCAATAAGTGTAAACAAAACTTGGTATAACTTTTAATGCTCATAGCTCTTATGCAATGATAAAACAAAAATAAACATTTTCTAGTAAATTAAGTACAAACAAAATTTTAAAAGCAGTAACATTCAAATAACCACTAATTTTATGAATGGGTGATGTTTTGCTGAACACATCGCTGCTGATACTGAGAATGCAGTACTGAGAGCAGTGGGCAGGGACTTCGGAATTTTGACTTACGCTCCCTCACCTCATGCGGTGACTCGGTTCTCCTACTCCTCCTACTCCTCTTAGCCTCTGGAGAAACCTTGGTTCTGCAGGGCACCTTTCATCCCACGTGGTAAAAGGAATACCAGAAAGCAATTTTACCGGGAATGGGGAGAGTGTGGGGATCCTGCTCTAGTTCTTGCAATTATCCAGTGTAGGAAGTAATTTTATCTTCTGTTTGCGGTTCAGCCCCAAGAGGCCACTGGTGTAGGCTCTTCTGGAAGCATTCTTCCTTGCCAGCCTTGTTTTCCCGATCAGTAAAGCACTTTAATGAATTAGAAGTGGTGGTGGCAGCAGCAGTGACGGACCCACAGTGAGCAGGTGTATATGAAACCCATTTCTTTTTTTCTTTTTTTAAAATATATTTTATTGATTTTTTACAGAGAGGAAGGGAGAGGGATTGAGAGTTAGAAACATCGATAAGAGAGAAACATCAGTCAGCTGCATCCTGCACATCCCCGTCTTGGGATGTGCCCGCAACCAAGGTACATGTCCTTGACCAGAATGGAACCTGGGACCCTTCAGTCCACAGGCTGACGCTCTATCCACTGAGCCAAACTGCCAAGGGCTATGAAACCCATTTCTATCTAAACATGTTCCTATGTTTATTTAATCCTGCTGACAGCCCTGTAGGAGAGATTTCTCTTCCCATATGACATTGAAGACACCAGACACAGAGAGGTCAAGTGTCCTGACTAAGTCACACATCAGGAATGATAGAGACTGGATGGAACACTGAGTCCTCATTGTCACTTTATTTAGGGGAAATAAATAGCCATGCTGTATTTCAGGCTCTGCCAGGGACGTAGTGGTGAAAAGCACACACTGTCACCTATAGTCCCTGTGCTCTAGGACTACAAGTTCATCAGTGGTTTCATGTAGTGGGTTAACAATCATGTAGGAAGCAGGTAAAACTGCAGGTTCCCCAGTCCCATCTGAGTGCAAGCAGGGAGGGTGCTGCACATGGCCACAGACCACACCAGGCTTCCCTGGCTCACCCCCAGGCCTTGAATTGGTTTGTGCTTGAGAACCGTTGGCCTTGGCTGTGCTTGCCAACACTCACTGCATGTCAGTACCCTCCCGCGAGCTTTGAAGATGTCTGTCACCGAAGACAGGTTCTGAGAGGCTCTGAGCGGGTCTGGAGATGCTAATGTACAACTAGGGTTGAGATCTGCTGAGCTACAGGGTGAGCAATTTCCAGAAAAGAGGGAGTAACGAATCAACCTTCAGTGTAGAGTCATCTGGAGACTGCAAATGCCAGGAACCCAACACTAGTTGGTGCTCAAAAGGAAAATAGTATGAAATACTCTTCTCTGTGGTTGAAAAATGTTTATTTAAGTAAGCCAAACTGATTTCATGGGTCTTTTATTGGTCTCAGGCTGGCTTCTCCTGCACAAAAACGGAGGCATGTTATTTTTTACACAAAAGATTTTATAAATGTTATGATTGCCTGTGGCCCTCCCCTGGGTGATCAACAGAGATGCCAGGGGCAGTGGTTCTCCTGTCTGACCAGGTGGGCAGTTAAAGCAGGTTGCTGGGCCGGCTTCCAGTCATTTCTAACAAGTGCCGGGGTTTCTGTGCCTGCTGCCCAGGGCACCCACTCTGAGAAACCCTGTATCCTCTGGCACTCACAATCTGACTAAATACAGTCAAACCTCATTTCTCCTACGGCTCCCAGGTTGACCAATTGGGTTTACAGGGAAAAAAAAAAAATTCAGGTGTCAACCAAAACTTTATTTTTCTACCTGACAGCCCTTTCATGCTGATACCTCAGCATGATAAAAAGTGTCTGTTTGGCAACAAACAAAGGAGAGAATGCTTTTGTTGCCGGTGATTAGCACAATTGTAAAACATAAAGAAGCCATCCAGAGTGCTGATGTCCCTAAGGGTATGAAAATGCTCACAAAACCACAGTCACAGACAAGTGAATAGGTAGAAAAACTGCTGTTGATTGGATCAATGAAAGGCAGTTAGCCCAGGAAGGAGAGCAGGTTGGAGGCAATGTTACGTGAAAAATCCGTTTAAGGTTAGTAGGGGGTGGATCAATAAATTTAAGGAAACTGTTTATTTATAGATTAAACAGTACATTAGGCATGTACTGTATAGAAGAAAGGTTAAAACAGGGAATCATTTGGGAGTCTGTAATGGATTAATTCAATTTACATTATTTTTAATGGGGAAAATGATTTAGTTTTTGAACAGCCTAGTTAGAGAATCGAGGTTCTACTGTAGAAGATAAGGGCTGTTGACACAGATGAATTGTAATATTGATTCTATCAAGTGCTGACCTTTTAGATTGTGATTTATTGAACAGCAAACTAGAGATAAATGCTTGATGGCAAAACAGTATTAATGTAGCTATAACGATTAGTTTTGAAGTA
Organism: Lasiurus borealis; assembly: GCA_004026805.1. Taxonomy (NCBI): domain Eukaryota; kingdom Metazoa; phylum Chordata; class Mammalia; order Chiroptera; family Vespertilionidae; genus Lasiurus; species Lasiurus borealis. The sequence continues at coordinate 24,755 of PVJN01022753.1, read as the reverse complement.
AAACAGTAACTATAATAGTACTTAATGCTGAGAACAGGGGACATAGGAAAATTATGGTTGGAAATTATATGAGAAAGACCTGTGTTTGGATTTGTGTGGTCATTTTTTGCATGTCACAGTTTTCATTGGCAAGTGAAGTGGAATTAGCCTTTAACAAATGTCCTGTGAAAGGCTGGGGCAAGTAGTGTCTGTGAGTAAAATGAACTCCCACGCATTTATTTATTTGTTTGCAAACAAGTCATTTCCTTGACAGTTACCAAGAAATGGCAGATAATAGTAACTTGCTTCACTCCTGAAATGTTAAAAGCATATGCAAGAAAGTTCCAATTTCATTTTGTAATTTATCGATTGTTTTTCTTTTAAAAGAGCAAAAAAACATTATTGGTTCCAACACCAAGACTGAGAACAGGGTTATTTAATCGGATCACACCACCTCCGGGGGCAACGAAAGACATCCTGAGAAAATGTGCTACCTCTCAGGTAAGTGCGACAGAACTGTTTTCAGCTGCAACTTCTGCTCAGTTAGAAGAGCCTATAATTTATCACAATGCTGCAATTTATTTTTATCAAAGTCAAATGAACAGAGATGTTAAACAGTATTCAGCGGTCCTGTCACGAAAAGAGCCAGGTAGAAACATGATGAATACACAGGTTCTATTTTTGTACCTTGGTTTCTATTTTGTACCAAACTGGCAGATTATAAATTCTGTTAAAAGACAGAAAGAAAAACTAATTACCTGGTACTCTGGTGCCCTCTAGTGTTAATCTGTGATGTTTAGTGGTCTGTAGATTTTTATCAAAGGCCAGGAGAGCAATTGGGGACACAGGATAGAATTTCCAAAATAGGTTTAATTGGGATGACTCATCAGTTGTAAATTAATTATTGCTTATATATGCATATGTATGTATATAAAAATGCACACACACTCTGAATAGTTATAAAGGCAGTATTTATTAAAATTCATTTCATTTTTTTTAAATGTAATGAAATCTACACAGTATTATGCATTTGAGAGGGACACCCTATATATGTATAAATGGGTATGTATATATGAGAATATATATGTATATTTGATATCATATATAAGATTTTCTTGAATGCCTCATCATATAATAAAACCAAAGTATGTAACTATTACTTTAGTGTTCATTATAATGGAATTTGTCTTGTAGTTTACAAATAAAGAAATAGAATTTGGTGGTTTTTCAAACTCCAAGAATAGACCCAGGTCATTGGATTCTTAATTTACTGGAATAAAAAAATAGAGCATCAAGATATTCCTTTCTTACAGGGATTTTCCACTTAAGTCTAATGTGTAAAAACTGAATGCTTTATTATTATCTTATATAATAAAAGGGTAATATGCAAATAGACTGAACGGCAGAACAACCGAATAACCAATCAAAGCATAATATGCTAATGATATGCTAAGGCTGCTCAACTGTCCACTCTGACATGCACTGACCACCAGGGGGCAGACAGTCAGCTGGTCGACCAGTTATTATGATGTGCACTAACCACCAGGGGGCAGATGCTCTGACCAGTAGATAAGTTTGCTGCTGGGGTCTGGCTGATCAGGACTGAGTGAGATGGGCCAGACACACTCTGGAGCCTTCCCACGGTTGCCTCCTTCCCATGGTGCACTGGTGGGGTCCCTCAGCCTGGCCTGTGCCCCTTGAAATCCAGGACCACTTGGGGGATGTCAGAGAACAGGTTTCAGCCTGATCCAGCAGGCCACTCCCCTTGGGAGGGCGCCAGATGCAGGGCTCATAGCTGGTGACCACTGCTGTGGCAGCTCGAGCCTCTCTTGATTGGGACTGATTGGGCGAGAGCCCACAACAGGCACAGTGGGGCCGGATGAGCTAGAGCAGCAGGCAGGAGCTGCAGGTGGTGTTGGATTGCAGGTTTCGGCCTTGTATCTGCAGGCCACCCAGAGGGACCCCACCTGTTTACTGGGCCTCTAGTTTATTGATAACCTGTTGTATTCCAACAATAGAATTTGATGAGGCTTACAATAGTACATAATAATAAAATAATAAAATATGTTTGGAAAAGGAACAAAGGGAAAATAAGGATAGAAGAATAAGAGGCAGCAGTGGTTCAGGTTGCTGCTCAAAATTGCAAGCCGTTTGACCCTCTTCCATTGGCAACCTGGGTTGCAGATTTGAGCCTACATTTCTTGGAGTGACAGGGGATGTGTTCCGTGTAAATCATAGGCTCATGACAGTAACAGTCTTTTCCTGAGATCGAGGTCCAGGTTGGTGCTGCTATAGTGGTCTGTCACCCGAAACAGCATCCCTCTCCCCTCCAAAAGGGGACAGCCACTCTGCTTATTGCCAGGAGTTCCCCATGAAGTGCTGGCATTGGCTGGTCCCACACACGCACTCCTGAAAGCCTAACGGCCCACGAGAAGGCCAAGACGCATTCCCATGGCTGAACTTTTAATAAGGATTGAACAGCAGGGTGTGGGCATTTTTATAGCATGAGCTATTGGATCCAAATCAGAGATCCAGAGTCATGAACTTCAAAAAGATTTTCACTTTCATTTGCTTTATGGCTAGGAAAAGTGGTGAAGTGGGGAGAGACACGGCTGCACACAGATACAAATTTTAGTGCGATCATTATTTGGTTTGCCAAAGCTTAGTGGCAGAAATAGTGCCGGGGTACATATCTACTCTAGGAGACTCCGAGGGCGCCTGATTTCTTGGAAGATGAGTCTCTGAGTTTGTCCTCACCCTTCAGCCCCCTGCCACCCTCACGCCCCAGCCATCTGTGTCTGTCATCCTTGTGGTTGTATTTGCTCGGACACAGGAGTGTTTTAGTAACCACCCCGAGGGCAGGCAGAAAAGTGTGTCAATCACTTGATAAGCCCGTCTACCCATTAGTGACTCTTTTTGTTGATTGGAACGTGGATTTGGAGAATCAGGAGACTCCTGCCTGCTCGTGCTCTGTCTGGTGAGGCTTTGCAGGTAAGGATGGCCAAGTGAGGGAAGAGGAATTGTGACAGACGGTTACAATCCAGGAACCCACACAGCTGTCTGCTCACTCCGGCTGCCTGGCACTGAGCCCATTAAAACTGAGTTAGGGACAAGGCTGCCTGTCTCCATGGCCACGGAGAGTGCGGAAAACAGGCTTTCCCACAGTGGGAACACCAAGGCTGTTGACTAGTTTGACTGTCTGTCGGGAATCCCCCAAACTAATCTCATGTACTGATTCTGAACGTGGCTTGTCATATTGTTGTAGATGGGGGATGGGGGCCAGTGCCACACCCAGTGATTTGCTTCTGCCAGGTCTGAACATTGTCCCAGTGTGGTTTCCTAGATTAACTGTAGCCCTTGATGTCAGAATCATGGCCTATCAGCTTCCCTAATCGTTAAATACGGGCCTCCACTAGTTAGCACACATGGGAGTACTTCCGGTGCATTTTGGTTGAGTAAGTAATATTCCAGAAGTGAGTATGCTATACACGAAGGTAATGGCCTCAGCCTTTCATACTGCATTAATGTGGCCACATCTTACGTGCCAAATGCTGTACCTGCGTGTTATCATTTCATCGTAACACCAGCCCAGCAAGCCTGGGTGGGATCCCTGTCTGAAAGATGAGGAAACTGAAGGCCAGAGGGCGTCTTCCTGCTGAGGTCACAGGGCACAGGGAGCTGGACCAAGTTTGGAGGGACTTCTGAGCCTGCCTGTGTTCTGATCACGAAGCTCTTCCGTGACACGGGAAAATGGTTTGCTCAAAACCATGAAGTTATATCCTATCCATCTGTGCTGTCAGTTCCTCTTGGTGTCTTTCCTGGGAAGACATTGTGGTAAATTATCCTAAAATGGTTTTCCTGAAATGCCATCTCTGCCATGTTGTAGGGCTGCGTGTGCATCTGCTTCCTCAGGAGGTTGATTCCGACTTGCACTCGCCTGCGAGCTGTGAGGTGGGGCGGCCGCTCGCTGCGGGGAAGCTCAGGTCCGTGTCTCTCTCCGCAGGGCGTGAGGGACTTCAGTGTTCCCGTGGGCTTGGACGCCAGCGTCCTTGTGGACTTAGTGGTGGTGGGCTCCGTGGCCGTTTCTGAAAAAGGTAAGATTGAAAATAGAAAGCCCAGTGCGACCACGTGGCCTGCAGCTTGCTTTCCACTGGCTCTGCTCGGCTTTGGGTGCCACCGGCAAGGAATTTCAGCTTCTGGTCACGTGCCTGGCTTCCAAAACCCGTACATCTATCATTCATTGTGAAGAGTTAACTCTGTCCCTCCCACTCCTGGCCCCACTCAACACTTTCACAGTATTTTTACTCTTCTCAACAGGAAAATAAAGTGAGATGTTTCTTCCCTTCAGGTGGTGAAAGCTTTTCCCTCCATTCTTAACTGGCACTGAGCTGCCCTTATTTGCAGTCTGTCAATAAATAGCTGGTTTTGGAGAGCCTCCAGTAAGTGGGAAACCTTAACTGCTGCACCTTTTGGTATAGAGCAACAGCGTCCTGGACGAGACGTGCCCCACGCCTGCTTTGAGTGCAGGCAGGTGAGCAGGTGGCACCGGCGCTCTGCCTGGCACCATCAGGGGTGGGCCCCTGTGCTTCCCGGGGGACCACTTCCCTCTGCACTGCTCGGCCCCAGCCCCGCCTCATGCTCTTTGAAAGCAATCTGCTGATTCTTTGGTGGAATCTCAGACCTGCTTATACAGTGTGATTTGGGTCCCACTAGGAATCTGTTCTTTTTCCTCTCGTCCCCAGAACTCTTGTTTTTTTGTTTGTTTTTATTTAAATATGTCTTTATTGATTTCAGAGAGGAAAGGAGAGGGAGAGAGAGATAGAAACATCAATGATGAGAGAGAATCATTGATTGGTTGCTTCCTGCACACCCCACACCAGGGATCGAGCCTACAACCTGGGCATATGGCCAGGAATCGAACTGTGACTTCCTGGTTCATAGGTCGATGCTCAAACACTGAGCCATGTCAGCTGGGCACCCAAAGCTTTCTCTTTGAAAGTAATTGGCCAAGGTCCAGTTCTGCCTTCAAGAGAGGTTTTCAGTAAATAGTTGGTGAGAGATGCTCCAAGGCAATCCTTGAGCTTGGTGTTTTAAATGCTGGTCTGCATACCTTCACCTTCAGTCTACTTTCTGTCTTTTCCCAGCTCGGAGCTAATATGTGAGATGTTTGGCTTTACCTGTGCAGTTACAGGTACTTTATCTGTCACAAGGGGGCTGCACATGAGCACACCTTTCCTGCGTGCCTGCCAGGGCCCGGGAGCCAGGCCAGCAGGGTGTTCTCTGCCCACAGTGAGCGGGAGGAGCAGACAGCAGCCGAATTGCAGGACCATGTGCGCGGCATCGGCAGAAGTCAGGACAGCAGTGGGGTCAGAGGAGAGGGACCTGTAAGTCTCGAGCAGGGCATCATCTCAGAAGGAAGTGGCACCAGGGCTGGCCCTTGCACACCGGTTGTTCCCGAGGCAGGTGGAATGAGGGGACAGGTGGCAGGTTTGGGCCGGCTTTCCTGAGGCCAGTGACAGAATTTGGACTGGACTGATCTGACAATGGAAAACCATCAAACATTTCTTTTCAAGATTACCAGGGAGTTTCTTTTTTAGCTTGGGATGTATGAAGAAGAAAGTGTTTTGTAAATCTCACCTTCCAGATAACGAGCTGATTAAAGCAACAAAACCACCTGCATGTGTTTGGGGAATTTGAATGACACAGAAAGCATCACCCCGTTCCCTCCCCCCACTCCCCATCTTCTTCCTTTTCCCCAAATCTGCTGCCAGTAGTTCCTGTGTCAGTGCAGACACCTGCACCACCTGAGACACAGGTGTCGTGTGTGTTCTGCGTGGGTTGTGTGTTCATCCTGGGTCTGTGTCACAGGACGTGGCAGCACTCGCAGCGCTTGGTGCCATGTGGGTGATGGGTCTCCAAGGCCTTTGCCGTCAGCACAGCCGGGCTGACGTGCTGATCGCCCTGGCCGATGGACATAGCCTCGTCTTCAGGGTGTGGTTTTGTTTCTTCCCTTGCAGATGGCACTGGAGTGAGGTGTTAGCTTGTCATATGGCCTATGGGGGCCTTTGGGAACTATCTGTGGTAGAGGAATTGCCGATGATGGATGTTGTCAGATTACTCACCAGGAAGGCTGCCCACCTCACACCCCCAGCACCATATGCCTTGCCTCTCTTCCCACCACCTTGTTAGTCACTGAAACCATCCAACTTTAGTGATGTGCCCCTCTGATGGCATTTCATGTGCCTTTTGCCTTGCATCAGTTACGAGTGAAATTCAACATTCTCATCGGCCCATTCCTTTCTGTGGACAGTTCATATCATTTTTCTGTTGAATTGTCTTTCTCTTATTTCTTTGCCTGCACTGTGGAAAGCTTTTCATTGTAAACGCAGCATGATCAGATCTGAATCTCAGATGCACGAGCAATGATGCTTAACTACACTCCCAGTGGTGAGACTGATGTGAAGTAGAAGTCAGAATTTCTGCCCTGTCATGGCTGCTGCCCAGAGAAATGTGTAGGCTCAATTTGGGAGCCAGAGGCATGTTACTGCTTACTGTCCTGCTGTGTTCGTTCCTCCTGTAGCCTCGGTAATAATGCCTTTGTTGCACTGCCATTTACGAATTAGCAGAAACAGCACTAGTACTGCTTACACCGCCCTCCTCGGGAGCTGTAGGTTTGATTGGGTAGCTATGACATCTTAAATCACATATCCCTGATTTTAGAGCTTTTATTTTTCCTTCAAGGGGAGGAGATGAAAAAGATTTTGCCTTTAGTAGGAAGTTACTCTCAGTCCTTTTAAAAACAACTCTTACATTGTTTTTAGATGGAGCCCTGCTAGCACAAAGCTCACGTAAATGCAGGCTTAGTTTCCTTTTGTAGCGTGTTTAAACGGTTTGACGCTCACTTCACTTTTGTGTCAGCCACTGTACATATTCAGTGTTGTTACTCCTCTGATTCCTCTTTAAGTTCGTTCTCAATGGGCTGCCTATGGAGTTGCTATGGAAGGCCAGGGATATGGGGTCCACGTTTCTCCCTTCATTGGGACGTCATGAAAAGTTTACTCCTGAATGATCCCCCAGAACCTATGCAGGTGTTGATTCTCTGCCTTGTCTCTTAGGCTGGAGAATTGGGAAGGGAGAAGGTTATGCTGACCTTGAATATGCCATGATGGTGTCGATGGGAGCAGTCAGCCAGGAGACGCCAGTGGTCACCATCGTCCACGACTGCCAGGTGCTTCCTGTGCCCAATGAGCCACTGTCGTGCTCCTCCGAGAGAGTGAGGAGTACGTGGGGAGGGAGGGGACGGTTGGGAGAGACAGACCAGTCCCTGCCTTCTCTCCGCACTGGGTCATGAGCGGCATTGATCAGCCGGGACTGGACCTGTTTAGTGAGGGGGTAGCTAGGCCGCTCCCAGTGGATCTGGGGAGGTGGAACGTCCACTGCACAGTGCTGTGAACTCTGCAGCATGTTCCCATCAGCTCCTTTACCCACTTCTGTTTGCCCAGGTCGTCGACATACCTGAAGTGCTTCTTGAGGATCACGACCTCACCGTGGACTATATTCTCACTCCAACCAGAGTCATCGCCACGCGGTGTGAGCGCCCAAAGCCAACAGGAATCACGTGGTCTAAGGTGGGTCAGCATGTGGCATCGAGGGCAGCCACAGCCTCCCATGGCCAATGCTGGCCTCTGGCATCTCTCCCTGTGTTCTCCATCTGGCATGACAGCTGTCCCCAGGGCTGGAGGGCGTACGTTAGAGTTACTGTGAGCTTTTCTTTTTCTTTTTTTTAAAATTAAATCTTTATTACTCAGATTATTACATTTGTTTCTCTTTTTTCCCTCCATAGCTCCCCTCCACCTGGCTCCCACCCTTCCCTTTCCCCTTACCTCCCTCCCATTGACATCATCCATAGGTGTATGATTTTTGTCTAGTCTCTCCCTGTACACCCTTCACCCCTTTCCCCCTGAGAATGATCAGTCCACTCCCTTTCTGTGCTCCTGATTCTATTATATTCACCAGTTTATTCTGTTGATTAAATTTTTAATTCACTTAATTTTTAGATTTACTTGTTGATAGAAATGTATTTGTTGTTCATAATTTTTTATCTTTTACCTTTTTCTTCTTCCTCTTCTAAAAGAATACCTTTCAGCATTTCATATAATATTGATTTGGAGTTGATGAACTCCTTAAGCTTTTTCTTATCTGTGAAGTTCTTTATCTGCCCTTCAATTCTGAATGATAGCTTTGCTGGATAGAGTATTCTTGATTGTAGGTTCTTGCTATTCATCACTTTGAATATTTCTTGCCACTCCCGTCTGGCCTGCATTGTTTCTGTTGAGAAATCAGCTGATAACCGTATGGGTGCTCCCTTGTAGGTAATGAACTGTTTTTCTCTTGCTGCTTTTAATATTCTCTCTTTGTCTTTTGCTCTTGTTATTTTAATTATGATGTGTTTTGGTGTAGTTCTCTTTGGATTCCTTTTATATGGGGTTCTGTGTGCTTCCTGGACTTGTAAGTCTATTTCTTTTACCAGATGTGGGAAGTTTTCAGTCATTATTTCTTTAAATAGGTTTTCAGTATCTTGCTCTCTCTGTTCTTCTGGCATCCCCACAATTCTGATGTTGGTACGCTTGAAGCTGTCCCAGAGGCTCCTTACATTATCTTCAGATTTTTGGATTCTTTTTTTCTTCTTGCTTTTCCAGTTGAGTGTTTCTTGACTCTTTAATATTTCAAATTTTTGACTTGATTCTTGCCTTCCCCTAGTCTGCTGTTAGCTCTCTGTATAATATTTTTATTTCAGTCAGTGTATGTTTAATTTCTAGTTGGTCCTTTTCCATCTCTAGTTGGTTCTTTTTTATCTCCTCTTGGGTCTCGCTAACTTTATCCAACTTTTCTAGGATATTCTTGAAAAACTTTATAACCATGGTTTTGAACTCTATATCCAGTCGTTTGTTTTCCTCCATTTCTCTTGTTTGTGATCTCTTTCTTTGTCTCGGCATTTTCACTATGCCAGGAGAACTTCTCTGTTGGATTCAGCCTTATGATACCAGACTTGCAAAATTGCAAAAACCTCTCTGTTGAGCTTGTGATGGGTGGAATCTCAGAGCTTAATCGACTGCCTTGCCTTCCTGTCGGCCCTGTCCTCCACGGCCCCTGAGTCTCATCCCTGTGTGCGCCCAGGTGCGCACTCTCACAGTGCCTCTAGACTGCTGCCTTTCTGGCTCCTCTATGCTCTGGATCATATAAATCTGGGTCCCCAGGGTTTCACCTGAAATTGGGGTTTAGTGGAGTTAGAAGTGGCACAGCTGTCTCCTGCCCACTTGTGAAAGCCAGCGGCACAATCAGCAGTTGGTCAGTTGGTCCTCTGTGCGCAGTGCTGTGCGCGCCGCCCAACTTCTGCCCTTTTGCGACTCCCCTAGATTTCCATGTACTTCTCCCTTTTCACAGTCCAAACTCCCCCTGTATGAGTTTTGGCTGGACCTGGGGTTTAGTGTTGTAGGATAAGGGGTTCAGTGCAGTTGGGAGTCTCTGTCTTACTCCTGCCAGAGAAAATGAGCCAGGTACTCAGGCACCGCTCTCTCCACGTGCGTGTCTCCGTACCTCAGTTTTTTGCAGCTCCTCTGGGTCTCTGTGAGCCCCTCTCTTTCCTTCTAGTTGTAGAATTTCCACTCAGCCAGCTTTCCTGTGGTTCTGGATGATGTCCATTCTGTCTTCTAGTTGTAGTTTTGAAATTGTTGTGCGAGGCAGCAGTGTAGGTGTTTACCTATGCCGCCATCTTGGATTTTCCTCTGCAGTGAGCTTTTCATCTCCTGAATCACTGTCTCCAGGCACAGACCTAAGAATCACTTCGCAAACCCGTGGGATTCTGATTAGCAGCTAGGTGCAAGGTCTCCTTCCACAAGTCATCTAGCTATAGATAGCAGAAATGAGCAAATCACTAGGGGGGCTAGCGACTAGGATTTATTTGGCAACTGGTTTATAGCATTATACTTAGGAATACTATAAGTAGAAAGCTAGTGGGAGCCTCAAGGCATGGGTGGCATCTGGGGGAGACAGCCCATGTCCTGGCTTGTCCTCCTGAGCGTGCTTCCTCCTGGGCATTTGGAGGGACCTCAGAGCACTGTCATTAGTGATAAGCTCTATTCTCACGCAGAAGGGTTGTATTTCCATTGGAAATACTTGTGGCGTTTCTGGTCCTCTTTGCCAGCAGCGGCTCAGACCTGCCTTAGCCTTTTAGAATGAGGGGGATTGTAAAGATCGCCCATCCTTGTCTCCCTGTCTCTGGTTCAGGAAAGCGAGAGCCAGAAAGAAAGCCATGTATCCAAATCGCAAAGCCAGTGTGTGGCTGAGGTACAATCAGAACCCAAGCTCTTCTTTTTTAGCTTGGCGACAGACGCCTGAGTGTCAGATGCCTTATTTATATTGGACTGAACATGTGTTTGTAGGGACAGGTTTTTAATGTGATCATTAAAGAGTACATGAGTGATTGATATCTGTGTGCTCCAGTGAAGCGTGATTGCAGCGTATAAAATAAAATCAAATTTGCTCTTTACTATTTTTTTAGTTACACAAGGGTGGAAATATTTTTTTATGTTTGATTAACAAGCAACATCTTTCACTGCACATGGCAAGTTAACAACACGTAACAAATGTTCCTAATTGCCAGCCAGGAACAACAGTAGCACTGCCGTGGAGCTGTCCCGGGTGTGATGTGCAGCCGGAGGTTGGCTCACAGAGGCCTTTCTGTCCTGCGGGGAGCAGTCGCTGAGCCATCGGCACAAAGCACAGAAACGGCAGGCAGCTGGCAGGACCCACCTCACGGCCAGGGGCCTTTTCCATTTAGAATTTGTGGGGGAGTGTGGAAGACGACACTGACGTTAGCTTGTCATTCCTCATCCCCAATAAACATCTTGCTCTTGAAACAAGTAGTTTACATGAAAGCTCGGCATCTTGCCGATGCGAGGGTGCTGTAGACCTCCCACTAGTGTGTGCTGCAGGTAAAAGTGTTTCGTTATTCTCCAGCTGGTTGTAGGTGGTACCCTACCGGCCCTAGGATGTGTATTTTTGCTTCATGTGCCATGTTTTAAAATGAACTTCTGCCACCTGAGTGTAGAGCCTTGCCCCACGGGCCAGGTTTCCCCAAGAACACGTAATTCTGCCTGAGAGAGCGCTATAGTTCCATGGGGCAAAACCCACGGGAGTTACCGCACGTGAGGGATGGTCACCCTCACCCAGCCCAGACAGCAGGGGCTGAGGCCTGCAGTTCCCACTGTTGCTACTTGCAGTGGAATGACGTTTAGCTCCTCCATGTGAGTATAGTCAGACTTTTTCTCTAATTGTAATTGCAGGGGGTTTTTTTGTTTGTTTTTTGTTTTTAAATATATTTTATTGATTTTTTACAGAGAGGAAAGGAGAGAGATAGTAAGAAACATCAATGAGAGAGAAACATCAATCAGCTGCCTCCTGCACAATCCCCACTGGGAGGCAACCAAGGTACGTGCCCTTGACCAGAATCGAACTTGGGACTCTAATTTACAGGCCGACGCTCTATCCACTGAGCCAAACTGGTTTCAGCAGTAATTGCAAGTTTTGATCATACTTCCTATATACCATATCTAGTAACTTAAGAATCTCATTATGACTAGTTTAAATCAATTTTTAAATATTCTGAAAGACAACAAGAATCTGAACTCTTTAGAAAGGTAGAGCGGGGACATGGGAAGGAGTCGGGTTGGCTGGACTTAGATAATATTTGGGATTTGGGGGGATCCAGAGCCTCTAGGCCGGTGAGTTTAATCACCTTTTTGATGAATCAGCTCAAAAGAATTTTGGAGGGACAGTGGGCAAAAAGTGCCTGTCGATTAGAAAAGAGTAGTCACATCTTGTGGAACTCTCATGGCACAGACATGGTTTTTCCTTTGTGTCTGAACAGTGGGCAAGATGAGAAAGAGCAAGCTTGTCTGTGTACCATCTTTCCATGGCAGCTGAGTCTGTGTGCCATTCTGAAGACCAGAAAGGACAAGTGCTGCTCACAGTGGCTTCTCTAAGCGACTGCTAGCGTATGCTTCAGTGAACGTGCTTGTAGCATGTGAAAGAAAACCAGATTGGCTTTGCCAGGGAGCAAGGCTGGTGTCCACTCTGAGAGGGCTCTGACCCACAGAAGGGCTTTGCCGAGATGGGGAGTGTTACTTAGATCAGGCACTAAATTAAGTCTGCAAGAAGGTGCCAGACTATTCTTAGGTGTTTGTGTTCCTATAAATCTTACTCTATTAATTGATTTTTAACCTGAGGCCTGTACACTTCTTGTGGTTTGGAAATCCATGAACAGACATTGTGGGATTGTACACAGAGAGTCCCACGGAGGGAACCCCAACCTCTGCGGGAGGTGACTGGGCCAATCAAAGGAAGACGCTGCTGGCATCAACCCGCCACTGCTGCTGCCTCTGGCCTCCCTCTGCGGGAGGCAACGGAGTGATCAGGGAAGGCGCCGCCCCATCACCCTGCTGCTGCCGCCACTGCCCTTGGCCCTTGCAGCTGCCGCCATGGCTGCCTGTCTTCGGCCCTCAAAGCCACTGCAGCTTTGTCCGGAGGACATCTGGTCTAATTAGCATATTACTCTTTTATTAGTGTAAATTCTGTCCCGGCTCAGTGGTCCAGGCTCAGGCTGACCCGAGGGCAGCCCTAGTGTCCTTGCCCCAGCAGGACAGAGCCAGCAGTCTCCACACTGCAGGCCCGCCCATAGAGGCAGTTCCAGATACTGTTAATGAATTGTAATGTAAATATCTGTGTTTTCCGATGGTCTTAGGCAACCCTCCTAGCGGTTCTCAATCTGTGGGTCAGGGGCCCACAGGTTGAGAACCCCTGCTGTAGAGCCTAAGACCATCAGAAAAAACAGATATTTACATTATGATTCATTAACAGTAGCAAAATTACAGTTATGAAGTAGCAATGAAAATAATTTTATGGTTGGAGTCACTACAACATGAGGAACTGTATTAAAGGGTCTCGGCATTACAAAGGTTGAGAACCACTCATTGCTGAAACTGTTCTATTTCAGATTTGCCTTGTTTCCACAGTTTTAGTGACACATTTCTCTGAGAAATGCTCCTTCAGTGGAGGGTGGAGAGCAGGAGGGGATCCTTGTGGCCTATTACAGACCTCATCCTGCCCAATGGCATAGGTCAGGGGGAGGGGACAGATACAGAGGCAAAAAAAACCCATTATCCTGGGGAGGCAGCAGGGGACATGCCATTTGTGACCCTGTAACCCTCATGCTAGTGACCTCAGCTGCCCCCTCTGTGCGGGAGGTCTTCAGTTCTCTGCTTCCTGGCCTCTGGGAGAATAGAGAGAGCTGCCCGTTCTTGCCAGCTGCTGTGGCATGCTGTCAGCCAGGGGCTCAAAGCTACTGCGTAAGAGTGGGGACTCACATCACAGGCTTATCGTGCAGATAGAGAACACGTGTGGCAGAGGCCCCTGTGCGATTTTCATCTTCTCCCTCCTGACCAAGTCGTGGTCCCTTTTGGACACTGAATAGCTGGAACTGCTTTTCTTTTTCAGATCAGCTGTGCGATGATGGCAAGAATCCCAGTCCTCAGAAGCCTTCGCTCCCAAGAGAAGCAGGCTGGGAGAGACGTCACGCTTAAGGATGAGCACCCACACCTAGAAGTCCGAAGCCAGCATGCCGCTCTGCCAGGCGCTGTGAGAAGACCCGTGAACCCAGCCCAGCTGGAGGCAGGTTCCCCGCAGGAAGAGGATGTGCCTTCTGACACTGTTTATGTGGGGAACCTCCCCCGGGACACCCGAGTGAGTGAGCTGAAGAGAGCCCTCAGGGAACGGGGTGCGGCCCCACTGCAGCTCACCTGGCAGGGCCCACAGCACAGAGCCTTCCTCCATTTCCAGGACCCCGCCTCGGCCCGACAGGCACTCTGCTGCTTACAGGGCTTACGCCTGGGTGCCAACACCCTGAAGGTGGCGCTGGCCCGGCCGCAGAGGGCCAGGGACCCGGCAGGTGGCCATGCTAGAGAGCTGCACCCAGACCACTGAATGTCTGAGACAACCTGCACCTCCAGAGGCCCGCAGAGAGGATGCAGTTGAACTGTTGCTACACGAGCTGCTTTGACAAGGTTCGTCCTTTCTAGGAAGTCACACCTTCAGGCCCTGCCTGGGAATGTCCCGCCGAGCAGGGAAATGAACCAGTACACGTCCTACGCTCAGGAGGCTGAGCAACACATGGGCTCAGTTCTCTTTATCATGGTCCTGAGCCCACTGGTTGGTATAGCCAGGCTGGTGCTCTGGAGAGACAGCAGTTGGAGGGTTTAGGGGAGCAATAAATGAGCAGGAGTAAGTGGTGACTGTGGTTTAGAAGAGTCTGAGATCCCGGCAGGGCCCAGACGCAGGAGCACTGTGGGGCCAGCAGGACACGCTCGTGCCCCAGGACCCTGCCTGGCACTGCTGGAACGGAAAGCTGCATTCAAATCGCAGAAGCCAAGTACCTCCACCTCCTGGGTACAAGCCAGTTGTCTCACCTCAGTCCTGGTGTCGGAAATGGAGGGCTGGTGCGACATGGACCTTGGTTGAGTGGGCTCCCCTCTGTCCTCTCCTTACTCTTCTACCCCTCCTCTTCCCCCTGGGCTTCGCTCTGCCCTTCACACAGCAGGAGGCACTGGCTCGGAGGAGACAGTGGCTTGGAAAGTGAGTCTTCCAGGCCTGTGTCACAGGCAGTCCACAGGTGCGCTCACTCCCATTTGCCCAGTGCCTATGTTTTCCGAGTTTCTTCCTCTAGTTCCTTGTTCCTAAAAACCAAGCTGGATTTTGGCTGAACTGTGCTTTCTAAACAGAAGCACTTTTGCAATTGATCCTGGGCACAACGTCAAAATAAGCATTTAAGTGGAGGTTTTATTTTTTTAAATGTACACGCATCGGAAATTTTATTTTTTTACCAGAGGGTCTTACTGTGTATTTTAAGTACATTATTATGCCTCTAGAGACCAGACCTTGCACGAACTTTCAAGAAAATATTCTTAAGGTACTCAATCACCCTTGGAAAAAAGTATTTTTCTTTTTGGTTTTACAATGAAAATACTGTGGAGACTTTGGAAAGAAAATCTATATCCAAATAGATATTTCTCTAGTAAAATGGGACTATTCAGGAACAATAAAGAATAGTAATCCGGGACACAGGGTCTAATGGCAAACCATGTGAAAGTCTTGAGAAACAAAGGAGAGGAATGTTCTTTTATGGACTTGGGAGGGGCTCTTATAAACAAAGAGCCCATTGGAGGAAACTGAAAGATGGATGTGTAGTGACTTTTCATTGGCTGAGTTATAGAAGCCTCCCATTGGCTGAGCTGTTACTAGGTCAGAAGGAATCCTTTCTTCCTCCTGCTGAGGCAGCAAATAGAATCATGCCCTGTCAGAGAAGTGGGGTCCAGGTTGTCACTGTGTCCTCCTATTGGGGTCAGTAGTGTGCAAAGAGTGGCACGCTTGAAAGACTTCTCTTCCATCTTCTGGACTCCACTTTCAACGAGGTTTCTGTTTATTAATTTTCACCATCCTTAGATTTGTTCATTACATGCAGACTCCTTCTCCAAGTTGTCATGAATAGAATGAGAGTAGACAAATATCTTAAAATGGCCCAGGATCTGCCCTGCCTTGGGACCTCTGGGCTTCCTCTCTCTTGGCCTGAACTGTCCACCTCGTTTGCAGGGCTGGCTTTGTTTTGTCACTAGGCATTCTGCAGGGATGTCAGGCCGATTCTGGCCACCCAATCCAGAGAAGCGAGCTGATCATCTTGACTCCTCACTCTTTTGCCTTTTGTTCAGTTTTTCTTTTTTTCCTGAACTCTCTTGTATTTGGCATGCCCTTGTTTGGCTTTTGTTGACGTTTTCATTGTTGACTAGCACTCCCAAACAGGAAATGTGTCACTGCCTCTCTTTTTCACTCCCGCTATACCCCAGCTGCGAACAAGTCCTGGCACATACATAGCAGCTCGGGAAGCAAACGTGTGAATGGATTCATCCAAACCTAGAAAGGGAAACGAGAGCATGATGCTACTGCCCGAGGCCCTGTGCTCAGTTGTGCCTACGCCAGCCTGCCGTGTGCTATCTTACACCCATCAACAGTGATCCCTCTTGGTTAAACCAGGTCGCTTGGGTATTCTGTCACTCGCAGCCAGAATAATCCAGATTTATTGATATACAGATCATCTGAGTGAGTTTTATCATGTTTATTTTTGTGGGAAAGTAGTATAAAGAAAACTAAAAACCACGTGCCTGAAATATAAGCCCCCAAACATCCCAGCCTGATCCACCTCTCTTCCCTCCGTCCTGCCTCGGGCAGGCTGGGCAGTCATCCGAAGAGCCGCCAGAAAGAGCAGTTAGATTGCAGGACAAGTGCTGAGGGACCAGCTTTTTGTTCCCAAGACTCCAGGACTTGTTGGAATCATAATTGTATAATTTACATGACAATTAGGTTAAAGAACGGAAAATAACCACTTGACAACTAGCTGAGAAATACTTTTTAAGTGGAACTTGCCTTGGCTTGTGGGTCCCATCCTGTATTTTCCTAAATGGCGATATGTTTTGCCTGTGGATTTGCCTCGGGCCAGATCTGCAGCGGCACAGTTTCCAGAAACTCACAATGAGTGCTGGCCTCTGGGAGCCCAGCAGCGCAGGTTCCACTGTGAGCTCTGCTCAGTTCCTGTGCTGCGCTCTCGTCATGTGGCTTAGGCGGGTTTCAGCATCTTCACCCTTAGAACACACCCTTTGGTGTCTATAACACCTGACCAACTCTGACAGTCTGTGTTTCTTGGAGCTTCACTGGACTCCATTACTTAGATTTTTTTTTTCTGTTTATAAAAGTAAACATAGCCATTGTGGGAATTTTGGAATATTAGAAGTGTAAAGGGGTTCCACTATTTAAGCAGCCTTGGTTGATACCATCTTTTATTTATTTTCAGTCTTCTCTACAGCTTAAAACAACTAGAATTAGCAATGTGAGCTTCGGAAACAAACATTTGAGGGGGCGTTAGTTTTGCCAGTGTTAGGAATGCTGTGCCACAATAGTCACTTCTGAACTCCATTTGCTCATCTACAGATAGTCACACATGTGTGAAGGTTAGATGAAATAACGCCTCAAAAATGTATGGTCTGCACGTAGCGAGTGCTCAGGATTGTGTACTTTTGTGGGGAACCATATGGCTCAGCTACCCAGAGACCCCCTGGACCACCTCTCAGACTGGGAAGAACACCTCCAAAGGGGCAGAACTCAGGACTAACCCACGGTCCTGTCTCATGCCTTCCCTTGAGAGCAAGAGTCTGAGGCAGAGGCAGCAGCAGTCCTGGGCCTTAGGGGTATCAGTGATGGCCATTTCCCAAGTGACAAAAGTTGTCACGGATGCTGGGACCTGGTGGACATAGGCAGGGGTGACCACATCACTGAGCTTGCTGGAGGGCATGTTTATGAAGATGGGAAACAGCCATTTCTGCTCCAGAGGGGCCCCTGGCTGTGGAGTTTCCTCCAGACAGAAGGCACGCGTCTCCTGTGTTCCCCTGCCTGCTAAGCCATGGTGGCTCCTCCTGGCCCTCAGAAGGCTGGGTCATTGAGCTGGAACAGCCCTCTCTGTGGAGATCTGAGAGTGTGATGGCTCACAAGTGAAAAAGCAGCACCTCCAGAGAGCCCAGTTGGCTAGATTCTAGGAAATACACAATCTGATCACAGCTGACAAAGAGAAAACCAGTCAACCTGGGGCCTTTCAGAGACTCAAAGTAAAAGGCTCTGATATGAGATGCAAAGGAAGAGCATTTATGGAAAAGATGTACTGCAGGCAGCAAGTGGATTTCAGGCAACACCTGCTCTGTCCTGAACACCGAGAAAACAGTTTCCATTTTTCTGCGAAAAAGTCGTGTCAGTGTTTTACCTTTTCTGCGCTGATCTCGAAGTACACAGGAAATCTTGAGCTCTAATATCAAAGACCCTGTGGCCTAGATGACGTTCAGAAGAGAGCCTGCTAAAAAGTAGAAAAGGAAATCACTGCTCAGGATAGGTAAAAATATTTTTAAAAATTAAAAATGTGTGATTCTATATTTATATTAGATGTGGTGGGAGGAGAGAAGACAGCAAGAAGGTGAGAAACCTGGGAAGAGTGGCAAAGCTGCAGCTGACACAAGGAAGGCAAGACCCACCAACATTCAACACATGGAGAGCCCTGGCCGGTTTGGCTCAGTGGATAGAGCGTTGGCCTGAGAACTGAAAGATCCGGGTTCGATTCTGATCAAAGGCACATGCCTCAGTTGCAGAGTCGATCCCTAGCCCTGGTCAAGGCATGTGTGGGAGTCAACCAATTGGTGTGTGTGTCTGTCTCTCCCACTCCCTTCCACTCTCTCTAAAAATCAATGGGAAAATATCCTTGGGTGAGGATTAACACAAAACAAACATGGGGCTCCCCTCAGCTGCAGAAGGCAGTGTCAGTGCACAGACCGCTGTGTGTGTGTATGAATGTCCCATGGCAGGATTCCTGGCTGGAGAGGAGCATTCTCCCTGCCCTCATCTACAGATCCTAACAGACAATAAGAAACCTCCAGTCACTGAGGAAAGCCAGCATCTCGACACAGTATCTCACCCTGTGCAGATGGCAACCCAGGAATCAGAAGGTGATTAGAAGGCCATCATATCCATTAAAAAGAATAAACTGGTAGGGAAAAAAAACAACACAATTCTTAGAGGTTAAAAAGACCATGAAATTCACACTGCAGGCAGAATAGACGCAGATACATTTAGTTGGGAGATTAAGCCACATGATTCTTCCTGCAACTAGCACAAAGACGAGAGAGGTGAAAAGTATGAAACGTTGGGGAAAGTAAACTTAGCTTCAGCTAAAGAGGGTTTTATTTCATGTCGAACAGTCCTCAAAATCCCAAACGGGAAGCCTATAGATCAGCAGTCTTCCCATGCAGTATTAGTAACTTATTGAAAATGTTGGTTTTTTTTATGCAATAGCAACCAAAACTAATAACTTGGGGATACACCTAATGAACAGTCCAAGGGTCACATGGCTAAAATTATAAGAGTTTTTCTGAAAAAGGTGAAAGATCTGAATAAAGCCATGCTGTGCCCTGGATGAAAAGTTTCAATATTATAAAGTTCTTATTTCTCCATGTATTAAGATATTCTACACATGACAATCAAAATACCAAAGGATGTTTTCATGGAACTTGATAAGGTGGATGTCAAAACCTGCTCTAAAGCGTCAGTGTTTAAAGCAGCATGGTACTTGCGAATCAGCACATCAGTGGAACGTAACATTTCCAAGCAGATGGGATTCTAGAATATATTAGTAAGAGTAATTCCAAAGCGGGGAAGATCTTGCTTCTTAAGAAACAAAATGGGACCTACTGGTTGGTGTTTTGAAAGGTGAATAGAGCAACTTGGATTTCATACCACACACAAAATGCAGGCTAATTTAAGAGAAAAGAATTTGGAGATAATACACGGGAATGTTTTATAACATTGGAAAGGGCTGCATAAGCAAGACCCTGAATTTAAGGACTTTATTCCTTTGTTCCCTCTGAGAATGTCAGGTTTTGATGAGTGCAGAATCCAAATGTCCCCACGATGAGCCCTCTGAAGAATACTCTCCAAGTAGGAAAACTGACCAGTGCGTTTCATTCATGCACTCAGTGGGTATTATCCTCTTCAAAGCTGCCCACTGCAACAAACCTTAGCTATAGCTAAACCAGGGTGGAAGATTCTTTACCTTTCTGTAGAGTTTGGGAGCTGGCACCCAATTCAGTCATATTGCTAGCATAGGCAACTAGGAGTTAACAAAAGAGAAGGGAACCCGGCTGGCATAGTTCAATGGTTGAGCGTTCACCTATGAACCGGGAGGTCATGGTTTGATTCCTGATCAGGACACATGCCTGGGCTATGGGCTCTATCTCCAGTGTGGGGCATGCAGGAGGTAGCTGATCAATGATGCTCGTCATTGGTTTCTGCATCTCTCCCTCTCCCTCTCTGAAATCAATAAAAAGAATTTTTAAAAAAAGAGAAGGGAACTACAGTGATACCTCGAGATACAAGTGCCCTAACATACGAGATTTTTGAGATACGAGCCATCGAGCGAGAGATTTTTGCTTTGAAATATGAGCAACATTTGAGATAGGAGTAATTGTGCGGATTGGCCGACCAGTTTATGGCGACTCGAGCGTCTCATAGTTTCCCACACCTCAAGGTTACGGAACAAATTAAACTCGTATCTCGAGGTACCACTGTAGATTGGCTGAGCCTGATTAAGTCAGGAGGTTACAGCTTCAGACACCAGGGGAAACCACATCCTCTGCCAAAGGGGGCTTAATCCCTGGGAGATCCACTTTCCACCATTAGCCAGATTACCAGAGAGGAAGAGAAGGGGAAAGTTCCTTTGTCTCACACATGCCCAATAGGAACCCAGATGGCGACCATAAAGGGAAGGTAACTAGCCTGAGAAAAGGATCCCATTAGATGGCTCTTCTGGGCTTGCTGAAGACAGGCTGGACTTCTCCACCGCAGGACGGAGCTAAGCTGCCTGGTCGTGGATGAGACGGGCCTGGAGACAGTCCTTCATTTTCACTTCAATAAATCTTCCCACTGCAACTCATCCTCCCAGGCCGGGGTCCCCAAATGCCTTTCTTGTGACTCCGTGAAGAACCCCATTTCCACCACCAACACTTCTGTTCTAAGGGAAGGGAAGTTTATAATAAATCCAGTTTTAACACCTGGAAAAGAATTTCACCTTCAGGAGGAAAGCCTTTGGTACCCAGTCTCTTCTACCTCCTTTCCCTTCCACAGATTTCCCTAAATTTTATCCCATCGCCCCATAAAATGGGTGGGATGCATGGCCAACTGGCCAAACTAGGCGTCTCTTTGCTGAGGCCCCAGCACAGCCTGCCTCAGCCCTGGGAAGTGGGAGACTGTAGGGAGCGGCCGGGGGTTAAGCTCAGACTGACCTGTGGCAGGGCCACAAGTACCAGCGTGGAGGCAGAGCCCGACTCGCCGAATGAAGCTTGACCTTCTAGCCCTCCCTTGTTCCTCCCTGGGTATCCAATGGGCTGAGGGAGGTGCAGCCAGTGCTGCCAAAACAAGTGAAACTCTCAAGAACACTGTAAACGTGCTGAGCACTACTCTTGCTTTGCGTTGTGGGCTCTGACTATAAAATAAAGCTCCGGCCTGCAGGCTGGTCACGGTTTCCTCATCCAGGGAAAGGAGAGGGGAGCTGGCCCCAGCTGTATTCTCCTGTCTGTCTGCTTTAACCCTGCTCTGCCCCTCCTCGGGCTCACCGAACCCGGCCTGCTGGTGCGGCACAGAAAACGTTCTCCCCGCCTTTACCAACGGGGAAGACAGGCGGGTCAGGACGAAGTGGTCCCCTCACCTGGTCCCATAGCCCACCCTGGCAGAACGGCGCTGCACCTAACAGATCCATCCTTGCTGCAAAGCCATGCTCTTCCCACTTCTGCCCCCACTTCTCACACCCGCCTCCCCCTGGGCTGAAGGCACCCAGTGGGCGAGAGCTCAGCCTTGTGGTAAGAATTCCTTACCTGCCTCAACCCCTACACGCAAGGCTGTCCTCAAAGGGTTATGGGACTTGTTCAGGGTTCCAAAGGCAGGCCGAGGGAAACCTGGCGCTTGCTCTCCTCCGTTACTTTCCCCGGGGGCAGAGAGCAAGGACCACACCGTCCCCACCCATCCTTGCGGCCCCACTCCAGGGCAGGGGTGCTGCCCACCATTCTGGGTCTCTGCTCTCCCATGTCCTCTGGGAATCCTCTGGCCTCCCCATCTCATCCAGCGACCCACACAGACAGCGCCCCAGACACCACGTAAGGAGAAAGGAGCTGATGACACCACACGGCAGATGGGAGGCTGAGAGCACAGCTACCCAAGAGGAGAGCCAGTGCAGCGAAAACCACAAAAGAGCTCACATTTGGCAAGGAGATTGGAGAGAGGAATCCCACGTCAGATGGGAACAATTAACAAGAGGAAAAGCCAGGACGAGGGATGGTCACGTAGTGAAAGCTCTCTCCACCCACACCCTCAGACACCGGTGACCATCCACCGTCCTGCATGTTAATGTACAGGCCAGGCCGTCTTGTTTGCTGGAGATAAGGAAGCTTTTTGCCAAAGGAGCGAAAGTGGAGATTCCCTCCCTTCACCTCTTCTAGTCTCACCGGAGCGTTCCCACACATCATCACCTGCCCGCCCCCGCCGCCGCCACCCCCAGGAGGCACCTGGCTTGCAGATGACTCTTCCGAATGCTCATTCTGGTTTTCACCCTCCCTGCCCCCAGCACAAATAACCGCGTGGGTGTTGCTAAACTCGCTTCCCCTTTGCCTGGATCTAATCTAAGCTGTGCTCCAAATAGAATACATACCCCTGAAACTTAAGGGACTCCACTCATGTTTAAAATGGTTTTCTCTTTGGGAGCAGAGGATCTTGGGACACCTTTCTTTAAAATAAAATAAGTCTTGCATAGCCAAGACCGGTTTGGCTCAGTGGATAGAGCGTCAGCCTGCGGAGTGGCAGGTCCCAGGTTCGATTCTGGTCAAGGACATGTACCTTGGTTGCGGGCACATCCCCAGTGAGGGCTGTGCAGGAGGCAGCTGATCAATGTTTCTCTCTCATCCATGTTTCTAGCTTTCTGCCCTAGCTGGCTTGGCTCAGTGAACAGAGCGTCAGCTTGCAGATTGAAGGGTCCCAGGTTCGATTCCGGCCAAGGGCACATGCCTGGGTTGCGGGCTCGATCCCCAGTGGTGCATGCAGGAGGCAACCAATCAATAATTCTCTCTCATCATTGATGTTTCTATCTCTATCTCCTTCTCCCTTCCTCTTTGAAATCAGTAAAGAAATATATAAGAATAAATAAATAAATAAAATAAGTCTGGCATAGAACCTCATGCAGGCAGCAGGCAAGAGGGTAGTGTATTAGGTGAACAGGTAATCACTTTCCGGAAGCATTCCTTGATGGGTGCTGCCTACCTGATTGCCCGGCCCCTGCCTCCTGCAGGGAGGGAAGGGACCACATCCTCAGCTGGGGTGGCTTCTATCACCTGCTGACACTTTCTCTGTATAATAATGACTCAGTTTATATTGTTCATTATTTTCCATCAATGAGTGAGATCTTGTGATATCTATCTTTCATGGACTGGCTCATTTCACTTAGCAAAATACTCTCCAGTTCCATCCATGCCATTGCAAAATGGTAAGAATTCCTTCTTCTTTACAGTAGTATTCCATTGTGGAGATGTACCACAGCTTTTTAATCCACTCATCTGCTGACGGGCACCTAGGCTGTTTCCAAATCTTAGCTATGGTGAATTGTGCTGCTATGAACATAGGGGTGCATACATCCTTTCTGATTGGTGTTTCTAGTTTCTTGGGATATATTCCTAGAAGTGGGGTCACAGAGTCAAATGGGAGTTCCATTTTTAGTTTTTTGAGGAAACTCCATACTGTTCTCCACAGTGGCTGCACCAGTCTGCATTCCCACCAGCAGTGCAGAAGGGTTCCCTTTTCTCTGAATATAATGAACAACATAAACTGATGAACAAACACAGATCTAGAGACAGAAACATCGATCGGACCATTAAACCTCAGAGGGAAGGTAGGGAAGGGTGGGGGTAAAGGGGAGAGATCAACCAAAGGACTTGTATGCATGCAGGTGGGCCTAACCAATGGACACAGACAACAGAGGGGGAGGGCATGAGTGAGGGGGGAATATTGGGGGATGAGGACACATGTAATACCTTAATCAACAAAGAAATGAAGAAAAAGTAATGACGCGGATGTACTGAGCTGTTCTGAGTGCTGTGGGCGGAGTGAAAGTTGGCCTCTGAGAGCTTTGCCAGGCCTTTCCTCTGGAGAAGGGGACTCCGCTCCCGTCCTGGAACCTGGGTTCTGGGGCTGCCGGTTAATAGGCTGCAGCAGGAGTGGCGCTGTGGGCCTGCATGAGGAGCCTAGGAAATGCTCAGCTTCTGTGGACCCTTTTGGAACCCGCCGCCATGCTGTGAAGAAGCCCAGGCTGCCTGTGGAGAGGCGGACATGGAGAGGAGCTGCCAGCCAGCACCACCTCGCCAGCCATGTGGGCACGCCATCTTCGCAGTGGGATCCTCCAGCCCCCACTGGGCCATCTCAGCGATGCCTCCTGAGCAGAGGCAGGCTGTTCCTGCTGAACCGGACCCACAGGGCAGTCAGGAGAGAAATGAATGACTTTCGCTGCTTTAAGATTGGGAGAGGACCTTTCCCTCAATAATCCGTTGCATAATTTCTTTTCTATTATAGATGATGATATTCACATGGAGATTACATGATGCATTGATATGTAAATAGACAGTATTAAATAGGTCCTCTACAAATGGAAATTGTAGGCACAGAAATGCAAGCACATACTTTCAGTTAGTCCTTGTAATCCCTTTGAGGGATGCTAGTTCATGGACACAACTGAGGTGCAGAAAGGGGAACCAACCTGCCCATCGTGTCCCCACCAGCTGGCAGTGACGCTGAGACACAAACTGCAGAAAGAGGCAGAAAA
Organism: Lasiurus borealis; assembly: GCA_004026805.1. Lineage (NCBI taxonomy): Eukaryota > Metazoa > Chordata > Mammalia > Chiroptera > Vespertilionidae > Lasiurus > Lasiurus borealis. The sequence continues at coordinate 223 of PVJN01022753.1, read as the reverse complement.
GCCAGGGCACTTCCAGAGTCGGCATGCAGGACTGGAACGATTGCCCAGGGCATCTGGTGCCAGTCACAGGGCTGTCTTGAGCCCAGGTCGCTCGGCTCAGAAGCCTGCAGGAGAGTCTCCTGGCAGCGGGCAGCGGGCTTGTCCACTCTGTGTTCCATCTGTCAACTCGGACCTGCATATCCCTAAATAGCTACCTCTGATGGGAGTCCAGTGTGTGGCAGGC
>PVJN01022752.1:0-33033 GCA_004026805.1 Lasiurus borealis | reverse complement strand
AGCTGGGCTTGTGCCACATGTACCCCTCCGTGCCCGAGAACTCTCCACGTCGGGCGATGATGCCACAGGCATCTAGATTCCAGCGTGTGTCCAAATGATCTGAGAGCTGCTTTTCCTGAGCTGCGTTTCCCTAGTTTGCTTTTGTTTTTGATTATGAGTGGCCAAAGGATACCGGTCTCTGCACTGGTGGGGGGGGGGGAGGGAGGGAGGGGAGTCACAGAGCACAGCACCGTCTGCATCTCCCCCGGTTTCCAGACGAGGAGAGTGTGGTCCTGCCCAGTGGGCTTGACTCCATCTCCCTGGCATTGCACTCCGGCAGCTGGACAGGCAGGATGCTCACGGCCTGCTCACTTGCGGGCCCTTTCTTTTGGCCTTTCACCTTCAGCCTTTACATACCAACCTGTGGCTCTGATTCTCTTTCTTCACTCCTATTTTACCACCACGTCATTGTACCTATTCTCATTGTAAAGTTGCCTCAAATCCTTTGTGTTTAAAAAAAGCTTCACTCACACACACACACACACACACACACACACACACACTAGACCTCTGCTTTTCTAGGTGATGATAATGAATCTTGGATGTGCAATATCCTTTGATGGTAGACTTATGATAATAGTAAAGAGTTTCCCGGGGCACAAGGTGGTAAATAAACATCCATACACATACGAGTATGTGTGTTTGTGTGTATGTTGTGTGTGTGCAAGGCAGGCGTGGGTAATGTGCTTTTACATATCTAAAGAAGTCAGAGTTAGATTTTGAGACGGAATGTCCTTAAACAATATTCAGCAGGACTGTAACTCTTCCCAGTAGCCTAGTTTCTCCTCTCATCTACCAATGAATGATCACTAGAGCAACAGAGGTTCTGACGGCAGGACAAGAGGAAAGACGAGGGACTCAGCATCCTCTCCTGGCAGATGGCACTTCCTGCCCCTGCACTCAGAGCCCTGTAAAAAGTGGGGCTCTCCACAGGGCAGGCCCTGTAGGGGAGCCCAGGCCACGGAGGTGGGGGTGTGTTCACTAGCAAGATGAGCGAGACGTAAGGTCCACTTCCAGAGAAGAAAGGCGGGAGGCTTGGGTTCCGACACCCAAGAAGCAAGGAAAGAAGCAAGGTCCCCTAGGGGCCACACAGCAAATGGTGCGCCAGAGCTGGCACTGCCAGGGGACAAATGACTTAAGCTTCAAGGGCAGGGCAGAAGGTGGAGGACCCCGCAAACGAACTCCTCTGTGGGCTGGCATTAAAGCAGCCCCCCTGAAGAGGGAACGAAGATGGCCTGAGTCAGATCACTGACACACCCACCAACTAAACCCGGGTGCACTGCGTGCGGCAGACGGTGAGCTAGTACCCCCCACCCGCGGACAGACTGCACGGACAGATTGCCGGCCTCCGGCAGCTCGGGTTCCAGAGTGAGAGGCAGACGCCACCCTTGCAGGGTGGTGAGCACATCCGAGATGCTGGGAGCCCAGGGTCAGGAGCTACTGTTTCCATCTCAAATGGTACGAGTTAAATATCCACAGAAACGCACTTACAATCAATTAACCCACAGTGGTACCAGAGAAAACCAGTCTGCTGGGTCATTTGCTGGTCGCTAGCAGACACGACTCCTGGCTGCATGACTGCAGGGCTATGGAGAAGCATCGAGAAGAGAGGGTGGAGGCACGTACGACCTTTTCTGCACGTGAGGTCATAATTTGTAAGGCCTTTAGGTCAGGAAGCTCACCCCACCTTCTCTAGTCCATGGAATGTCCAGGACAGTGTCCGTGGGTGTGAACAGGAAGAGGAGGGAATACAACATAACGAGACTGCTGTGTAAAACCTCAATTTACGGTCGTTCATTCCATTTTACAGGTGCGGGAACTGAGGTCGTTTGGTTCCTGTCTATGTTCTCTCTTAACCACAAAGCCATTCTGCAAGTATTTCTTCAAAGCAAAACAAAACATGTGCCCGCTGGTCTGGAAAACTACAGGGCGCAAGGGAACAGGACTCAACTGTCCCGAAACCTTTCTTGTGGGGGAGGGGAGGCTTGGGAGGAGGGCGGACAATCTCCTGCACTGATTTCTTACGGGCAGGCGTGATGTGTGTCAGTGTGTGCAGTTCTGTGGCCTGTGCCCCAGTCCATCTTCATCTTCCTTGTGGAGTCTAGGTACTGACGAAGCAAATGCGCTACCATTACTGACGTCTCCCTCTGTGTTTCTTCTGGAAATCCTGATGGGAGGGGACTGTGCTAGGTTCCCCTTTCTCCCAGCATCTAAATTCAAGGGACGCCCTGCCCCCAAATGCCGAACCCTCTCAGCAAGGTGAGGAGGAGGCATCTATTTGAAGGAACAGATTCTATTTGAAGGGATCCTGTGACCGGAGAACCCTATTTCTGGGCCACAGGACTCGGCCTGAAAGCAGGCCAATGCCAGTGACCGAGCACCGGGCGGAGATGTCCTCTCTAAGCAGGAAAATGTGAGCCTGGGGGAGCCATGTCTTTTCTGTTTCAAACTGCGGCCGCTCCCCTGGACGTCAGTCCCATCCATGGCCTCCTGGCGGCCATCAGAGGAGGGGAGGAGGGCAGGAGCAGGATCATCACGGGTTCTATGATCTTCTCCTTCCTTTTTTGTTTAAAAACTGCCGTGCTCCTGAAATTGCCGAGCATGACGGCTCCGGACGATGTGCTATATTACATTCCCACAGTTCTCTTTCTGATGGTCGGGCTGATGACTCATTCCCTCATGTCCCTTACCGCTCGCTGGGACCATAACCCCACCTCCTGTGGGAGGGGGTGTCTGTCATCGTTGATGTCCCTGTGTGCATCCCCTGTCCGGTAAAGGCAGAACCGGCTGGGTGGACCCTCCCTCCTCTGGCACCAATGGCCACGCTCCGAGAACAAGAGACCCCACGTACCATTAACACATTCAAAGACATCACAGCACTTTCCAGGAGTCCCATCGCCACGGGAGACTATGCGGGGGACGGATCCCACCTCACACACGGGGAAACCACATAAGCCAGAGAGACACTCGCATCTGAAACCAAAGAAAAGGGAAGGAAAACCCCGTGAATAAACAACAACACACAAGGGTGGAGACCACAGAGCGGCTGTGGCCGGCGAGCTCTACGGGATGACCCTGTTCCCGTGTCTCCGGGGCCGCTGGGGAAGGCGAGAGAGGCTCCCGCGTAATGTGCATCCCACAGAATTAAGGCTCATCTACGTAACATCCAACCAGGTTTGAAAGGTTTACCCGTTTTGACAGAAATATTCCCAAATAAATGCATGACTTCGTTTCTTATTTAACGAGGTCGGATTGAGCGTGACATCTTGCTGAGGACTCAGGGCCACGGTTATGGGCATGCACTGTGTTTCCCATAAATCACCAGGGCTGGCTCAGAGGCAGGCTCCCCAGGGCCATGCTGTGCTCTGTGGCTGACCTGTAGGTATTTTCAGCCATTTTTCTGGCTCTCCTTTCAACTACCAAGTTGTTGGCTTTCCAGTCTTTTTTCTTTTTTTCCTTTCTTTCCTTTTTTCTTCTCTGTGTGTCTAGTAGCACCCTCACCGCACTAATTAATTTGTAATTGTGTCTAAGAGACGATCGCTGGAGGCTGAGCAGCTCTTTCTATAGGAAGGGCCTGAGCTTCTGTAAGGGGCTTTGTGATGCTCTTAGGAGGAGGACAGCCTTAACCTGGGGTCCTCTAAGCTGTGTGTGCCTTCCTCACTGCTTGCACGAGTGAGGTGCTCGAGGGCTCGCACCCACCACTTCCACGCTTGCTGGGAGGCTGGCCTACACGCAGGGAAACAGCGGCAGGAAAAACCAGAGGAGAGAGGACCGGGCCCAGCGCCCGCTGCTCTGATGGAAGGACACAGGAGGCAGGAAGGGGAGGCGCACAGCAGCAGGGTGTCAGGATGCAGATGTGATAACAGGGGAGGAACGGGGAGCCGGCCCTGGAACCTCCGGGGCAGCAAGTGCACAAGTGAGGTCAGAGGACGGAGAGGAAGGCTAAGGGGGTTCCTCCTAGGAGACACCTTCCAGGAAGGGTGTGGGTGTTTCCCTACGGTGGGGGGGGGGCGGGGCGAGAGGAGAAGGTCACGCTGCCGGCAGGAGGGCCTAGGAGCACACTCATGAACTCGGGTTATCCCTTCTTAGGTGCGTGATTACACTGCTCATCTATCGTCCTTAGGGTCTCTAACCCATTAAAACATTCCTGGAGTCCGCGAGAACCTCCGTGCCAGGTCCAGAGGCTGAACTGCATTACTAGTGAACCGCGGGACTAAAAGGAAACACACGGGAGTTAAAATCCGCACCCACGACCCTTAAAGCCACTGGGAAAGGGGTGAAAGACCAAGGCCGGCATCTCAGGCTGCTTCTGGGGGTGTGGGAGGGGGTGGTGACGGCTACAGTGGGTTCCTGGGAGAAGCGGATGTTAGGTAATTAAGGTTTTGCTGCAATGGTATTTCTGCTCACAGTTTAAAAGAAACGTCTGCCTGTTTTCTGTGCATGGAGCTGGGAGCTCTCGAAGTATCATCTGTCTTCCTACAGGATAACCACCGACAGGACCGGTCAATACGAACTGGGCTTTTAAGTCCCTAGCAGGGCTATGCTTTCGTCTTTCATTTCTAGGTGCGCGCCACTGCAGCATGAAGCACATAACCACAGTCCTGCGACAGTCCAGTGGCGGTAAACTGTTTACATGGCAACGATTACACGGATTATCTAATCGTTGGGAGGCCCCACCCAGGTCCCAAGATCTGGATGTGACTGCAATGAAAGAGCCCTACAGCAGTGGTTCTCAACCCTCCTAATGCCATGTCCCTTTAATGCAGTTCCTCATGCTGTGGTGACCCCCAACCATAAAAAGGAAACACACGGACGTTAAAATCCGCACCCACGACCCTTAAAGCCACCGGGAAGGGGTGGAAGACCAAGGCCGGCATCTCAGGCTGCTTCTGGTGGGGGGAGGGGTGGGGGTGGGAGTGGGGGTAGGGGGGGAGGGTGGTGGTGGTGACGGCTACATTGGGTTCCTGGGAGAAGCGGGTGTTAGATAATTAAGGTTTTGCTGTACAGTAGCAACGAAAATAATTTTATGGTTGGGGGTCACCACAGCATGAGGAGCTGCATTAAAGGGACGTGGCATTAGGAAGGCTGAGAACACTGCCCTACAGGCACAGCTGGCATTCACATTCTTGCCTGATCATCCCAATTTAAACTCCAAAGAGCAGACAAGCAACCAAAAAGAGGTGTCTTCACCTGCTGTCCTTCGACCCCTCAGAGACCTTTCTACTGAGCAGTAGGTGCCCGGATGCGCCTGGCTCTCTGCTAGGCTGTCCGAAGTCACACCGCCCTGAGAACCATGACTTAGGTGGCTCTGCCTCCTCTCTTCGCCCTTTAACGCTCCATCCAGGTCCCCACATCCAAGTACTACCTCTTGTTTTCCTAGAGACCCCCCTCGCTGATCCGGCGTCACCAGCATGCTTCCGAGGACCTGACTCTGCACCAAACTGCCCTCGAACCCACGGAGAAAGGGAAACCCTGTTGCTGAAGTCGCTTCTACACCAAAGTGACCGAATGAAAGGTCCCAGGACTGCCCGTCCCGGCTCCTGCTGGCTGGCCTCCTCCCGGCACCGCCCCCTTCTCTGCATCTCTCTTGGCAAGCTCTCCCCACTTCCTGCCTTCTTTACTTCTCACGGCTTCCCCTGAACTTGAGACTTTGCGGAGGTTAAAGATCATGAGCACCTTCACATAGAAAAAATAAAATCCTCGAGGAAAGGTGAGAGTCTGGACTCATGGCAGATAACTATCAAGCAACTAGCTCTGGGTTGAAACGTTACGGAACCGCCAGTTTTTGGCAGGTCGAAAACACAGTGGAATAGCAATTCCACAGTTCAGCAGGATGCAGCAGACATGAGTTACCTATGTCCTCACTCACTCTGCCAGGTAACACATGGGGGACGCCACCGGGGCCCTCATCCGCCCAGGAAATTTATTATGTCTACAAATAAGGTGAGTCCCGTGTATTTTTAAAAGTCTTTAATTATTCCAGATGCTCTGGTTTACCAGCCACTGGAGGTAGGCATGGAAGTAAAGAAGACCTCCTGTCCTGTGTTTTCCACTGGAAGAGATTAGATTTTTTTTTTCTATCAAGGCATGAAAAGGAAACAATGAATTACAGAACTGAAGCATGCAAACTATACCTTGTCCTCACCAACTTTTCTCTTCATTTTTATTCATTTTTTTTGCACTGCCCTCCTCACCTCCCCCTTATCTTTCTCCTCCCCCTCCCTTTTATCCCAATGCCTGGATAAAGAGCAAGCACAAGGATGGAGAAAACGTGGATTAGTGGGAGGGACAGCAGACTGACTCGAGGAAGAGAGAGACGCTTATTAAACTGATGTCACCCCTTACCCTTCACGTTTGAAACCCTCCCTCCCCCTCAAAGTCTAGGCCCTAACTCAGTCCCCACTCACTCAAATCTCTCTTTTCCCAGAACTATACCATAGCCATCCAACGGCTGGGCTCAGCTCCTGTACTTCAGTCAAAAATCTTCCATTGCTCCTCACTTGCTTGGTCAACTGCTCAGCCTTGCATTCAACACCCTCAGGCTCACAAAACACCGGTTTCCCCAATCTCTCTCCCCCAGTGTTTCTCTTCCTTTTCCTTATGCTGCAGCCACACTTTTATTCTCCACACCAGCCCTGGCTGCACTGCCCACCCGGTCCCCCTCTCCCCGCGCCCTCCTCTCCAGCTGTCTGTCTAGATCCCATCTGTCTTTCTGGGCCAGCCTCAAATAGCTCCATCCTGTTTCAAGGCCCTCCTCCCACTGATTGGTGGCGACTACATATTCGTCTTCCCACGAGCTCTCTTTGGATCTACCATGTAGATTCGTTAAAGAAATACGTTTTAATGATGAAACAGAACAGGAGAAGAGTCAGCGGGGGACAATATTAACTACACAAAACAAAAGCAAGTGAGAAGGAAAGCAGTGAGATTTCTATATTGTGAACTAAAAAAAAAAAAAAAAGGTACGCCAGGCATGATTACCTTGAAGCAGAAGCGTTGAGAGCTCAAATTATAAATAAAATTCCCAAAATAAAAGTATGTAACTAACAGCACTGAGATGAAACTCACAGAGCATACACCTCACCCCTTTGGAGTGTGTTAATTCGGTGGATTATATATTCACAGGGCTGGGCAACCATCATCGCTACCGCATTTCAGACCCTTTCCATCACCTCGAGAAGAAACCCTGGACTCTCCACTCAGCCTCGCCAGCTCCTGGCACCACTGGTCTGTTCTGTCTCTATGGATTGGCCTATTCTGGGCAGTTCCTATAAATAGACTCATACAATATATGTGCTGAGGGCTTTGAAACAGGAACAAACTGTATTTGCAATCTGCCAGGAAAAATCAAGCCTCTAACGTTAACAGCAGTATTAAGGTAATGATCAATCAAGATAGCCTATCAATAAATGTTTGCATAATGTAATCACAGGTCAATCGGCTAAGCTGTCTTTTTCTCCCTCCAGCAGGTCATGGATTCAGCTCACTGGGCATCCGAGTGCCCAAGAACAATGAGGAGCAGCACTCAGACATCATCTCGGCCCCTAGAGGGCACTCCCTTCCTTAGGAGGCGCCTGCGAGGCAGGGCACACTCCTGCTTCATGCTTGCTCCCTGGTCTGCGGAGTCCCAGGCAGGCCGGAGGCCAGCGCCCTGGCACAGCTTACCAGGTGCTTCCAGTCCGCCTCTCCTTATCTTTCAGCGTCCAGATGCCACCGTTTCCTCCGTCTGCCCCGCAGCTGAACAGCAGCAGCAGCAGGCCATTCACTCCATCTGCCCACCCCTACACCCCGTACCACCCTGCGCCACAGCTCAGCTGTCCACACGCCCCAAATCCCGGCCTCTTCTTCGCCCTGGTGAAGTCCCCCTCCTCTTCTACGAGGCCATCTCTGACCAAGGAGCGGCCAGGCTTAACTTGCCCTCCTCTGACCTTCAGACGCACCCCAGGGTACTGGACTCTTGGAGTGCTCCTGCTCATCCCGCAACATCGGTCTTCCTTTTTCTCCTGTGAACTCCCCTAGTGCTGGGGACACATGTTTATTTGTCATGAAAAGGAAAACGATGAATGATACAGGCATCCAAACAATAGTCTGCATTGAGTACTTTTTCATGGTTGGTAAGTCAGAGAATAAACCGGGCACTGGTTTTACAGTTTTTATTTTTACCAGTTTTAGATCACCAGCTCACAGGTACAATGTCAGTGTGTGGAGGAAAAGACTATGGGATTGGTCTGGAATGCGGGCAGCAGAGTGCTAAACACAAAGACTGTTCTGCAAGTGGGGGGGCCAGGGCTCCAGAATCTGCCTGTATAACAAGCTTTCCAGGGGATCCTGCTAGAATCTGGGACCAACTTTCTGAGAAACTGACTCCTGCCAGGGCAGGTTCTCGGTCACCAGAGCTTAATTCACACTTTCTACTGGACAAGGCTAAGGTCAACTAGTGGGAACATCTTAATGAGAATGATGACTGGAGCATTTGCTCTCGATCACTTTCAATAAATACCCCTTCCTGTGAGTCAGGCGCAGTGAAGAAAACAACGACTGAATGTACTATCCAACACAATCACACCCTCCCTCCGCCCCTGGACACAGGAGACCACTAGCAAGCCACTTCACTCGGGGATGCTCCGTGTTCTCAGCCATAAAACGAGACGGTTGGACCACAATACGCTTTCTCCTAACTATACAATCCCATGGTTCTCTTATTGCCAACCCCATGCCCATCACTGCCACAGTCCGATTCTGGCCCATCCCTGCCTACTTACTGCTTGTACTCCATCCCCATCAGACCACAGCCTCATGCCCCATGCTGGCCTCCTGGCAGCGAGAACCTCGGCCTTCACACCAGCTCAGGAGAGGCCTTCTCTTTGAAGCTTTCTTGGTCTTTTTTTTGGGGGGGGGGACGGGGGTCTGGGTGAGGGGAGGAGATGAGAAAGTCTACTTACACACTCAGACATCCACTACTCTTTTCCTTTCCTATGAAAGAAGATCGAGCTATGCAGGAGGAGAAGCAATAGGCCCCACATATTGTCTCGTATCGCTAGGCTGTCTTCATAACCAAGTTAGGGCTTTGTTACTAAGTACAGTGGTACCTCGAGATACTAGTTTAATTTGTTCCGTAACCTTGAGGCGTGGGAAACTATGAGACGCTCGAGTCTCGGTAAACTGGTGGGTCGTGTGCAGCCGGCCGATCCACACAATTACTCCTATCTCAACTGTTGCTCGTATTTCAAAGCAAAAATCGCTCGCTCGAATCTCAAAAATCTTGTATGTTAGGGTATTCATAACTCAAGGTGCCACTATAGAAGAATCAACAACTTATTTTGCCAGAAGGACTAGAGAACCATAGAGGACACTAAGGTACAGAGAATGGCCAGAGGGGCCGTGGGGCAGAGGAGTCCTCTCAGCTACTCCCATGCCATTCAGCAAAGCGCAGGGGCGCCCTGGAATGTGCCCTCGTGGGGGGGCGCCAGGCAGAGCTGACAGTAAAATGTTATTCTAACATCCCCTACAGTTACCTCCTTGGGTCGAGGAGGACATCTGGAAGCAGCAAGCCGTCAGACGCCTCACGGGCCCCAAGCACATCTCCATCCCTGCCCAAACCTGGAGAAAACCGACTCTGCGGGGTCCTCTGTAACCGATGCCTCCCCACGCTGGCTCTATCCCATGTCTGAACGCAGTGCCGGAGCCTTCGAAAGGGGAGAACCCTCGCCTGTAAATCAAAACCACTCTTCGTACGTGGGAGGCTAGGCCTCCTTTCGGTCGGGAAACCAAGATAAACACGGAGTTAGAAGGGCAGAGTACTGGTCCTACGAGGATTCCACCCGGTGTGGTCATGAAGTAACTACCAGGAACGGAGAGTGCAAGGACACACAGAACATTCCTAGGCTGTAAAAAGTAGCTCCAACTTCAATTACATCTAATGCACGCTCTCCTGATTGCATTTATTTACTCTTTCAGGAATGTGTATCATGTTTTTTAAAAGAGGCTGCAAAGAAACCATCCAAAAAGAATGGTTTCCCAGCCGAGGGTCTAACTACCACATGGAAAGCTGTATTCCTCCCCGTTTCTTAGGGTCATACTTCTTCTCACGTCTCCCCGGGAGGGATTTACTACTCTCTATGTCACCAACTTCCTTCCCCTTTTCTCAAGCCAGTTCCTAGACGATCTCCTTGCATTTCGCCCACTCAGGCAGAAAATGGTGCACTCTTCCCTTTCATTTCAGGTCATCAAAACCACTCTGAATTTGGGGGTGCTATATTTTTTTCCTGGGGGTGAAGGGGGAGCAGAATTGGAGGAGGTATAAATGGAGGGCTATTAGGTAAAGAGTTTCCTTTGTGTTTCGTGGCATCAGTAATAATAATAATAACGCTCTCCTCTTCCTAGCTGTGTCAAGGGTGGGTGATTATGGCTCCCTGCTCCAAGCTAGGATGTGGCTCAGGAAACTTATGCGAAGGCGCTAGGTTAAAAGCAAAAGTGGTATAAACTGTAGGAAAATGGAAGTTGCAAGCCCACGTGGTTCCTGAAGGATTTATGAAATCATCTTCTAGAACCACGCCCCATGGTGGTGGGCGTGACCAGCTGAGGAAGAGAGCTGGGGACATTCCCAGGGATTCGATCCTGGTGGCAGGAAAGCCAGAGGCACAGAAGCATGGCTGGAGAGCACCCCCGGTGACCCCCCGGAAAGGAAAACGGGACATCTGGGACCCGGCAGGCTTCCGGATCCACACACTCCATTCAGCCCGACAACCTGTTAATGACCAGACCCAGCAATGCATTCTGGGCCTTTCCTTCCTGAGGCCATGGAGGGACAGGCAGGGGACAGACACAGGAAAGCCAGTCAGAAAGAGGAGGGAAAACGGGCACGGTGCACTCTGGGAAGGAGGAGGAGTGGGTTTGGATATGGAGAGTAAGTTTTAACAGAGCGACAAAACGGCCTTCTCCGTTCAGAGCCAGGATGGCCCACTGCACGAGAAGGCCTGCGCTGGGATGTGGGACTCGCCAGCGTGTGAGCAGGTGATGGTTTTGTTCCCATCAGCTGAGCGTGGACAGGCGGGAGGGCCCTGAGCTGCATGGCGGCTGGGGACACACGGGCCCCGCCTTCCCTGCAGGGGGGTGTTGAACATATCATCACAAATGGGGGAAGTGGGGCCGGTGGAAATACCACCATGACCTCAGGACGATGTGTCTATGAAAACCCGAGCAAAGTGTTGCTGCCTGGACCAAGCAGGGCATTAAGCACGTGTCCACTTGGGTGCCCGGGGCTGTCAAGCCCCAGGCCTCTCCTCCCTGCCATCAGTGCAGAGGGAGGACCCTCTGGCCTTCTATCCCTGAGGGAAAGAGCATCCCCAGAGCCCTGCTCTGCTCCCGGGACTCGCCCCTCTAAGCCGCCTTCCCAACCTTTCCTGTGTGGACAACCTCTAACACCCAACATCACCACCCCACAGGGCACCCCTCAACCCTCTCCTGCTCGTCACCTGGTTCGCCTCGAAGACCCTGCTTCCTTGCAGCGCAAACTGCCCCCCGTCCCCCTTTCTTGTTCACCTGAGCTGACGGCAGAGGGACGTTCTCCAAGCTGGCTCTGGCCAGCAGCCCCACGTGGCTGCTCTCCTCTGGCAATGAGGAGCCGTAAGGCCTTGGGCAAATGACATCCTCTCCCTAAGCCTCAACGGTACCACACACAGGTAAAGGTAGGGTACCACACACAGGCCTGCCAGGTAGGTGAAAATGCACCCAGGATCTAGAAGCGTCCAACGCCCGCTCGCCGTTTCATGGCATTATAAGCTGGGCGGCTTCATGTCTCCGTGGGAAAGGCGCTGTCATCGCCCTGACCTCACCCGATTTCTGGAATCCGGTGACTGGCTCCCGCCACCCTCCAGCCGCTCCCTCTGAGGGCCACAGCTCTCTGAACTCTCTCAAGTGCAGCATCCTGCTCGCTGATCACAGCGGCTCACCCAGCTCTCGCGTGCGTGTGCTCCCCCGCCCTGACTCACCACCCTCACGGCTCCTCTGCTCCCCAGATCCTCCCCTTTTCTCGTCCGTCTGGGCCTCGTCCGGAGTGTACCTCCTTCATGGGACCGCCCCAAACCCCTGGGGCTTCCCTGAACCACCATCCTCACGATGCCTTTCAACACCCTGCCCCTTTAACCTGCGTCTGCGTCTGGTCCCCTGGCCTCCACCCCCAGGTTACGGCAAACCTGAAGCCTGCAGGAGCTGGGCGGGAATCGTGGGGCGCAGAGCAACTCCCGACGACTCCCGAGAGACCCTGCTCCGAGGGGCATCACCACTCCTTCCGCACAGAAACGGCATGGGCGGTGCTGCTCTACCTTCCAAATGCTCCAGGGAAGCCAGGTTTTTGCGTGAAGCCTCCCAGTGTTTCAAGGCTGATGAGTAACTAAAGATGCCCCACTCCACCCCCACCCCCCCCCCAAAAAAAATAGGCCAATTCAGTCCCAAGGCTGCCAATTGTAAATAGGGATTCAAACCAATGACCCCCTCCCTCCTCTGTGCTTCTGGGGAGAAGCACAAACCCAAGCGGCAGCTGTCCCACGTCCTCAACACTGAGGCTCCCCATGGCAATGGCAGACCTCCACACACCCCCAAGGACCACTTCTCCAGGACGCTGTTTCTGACCAGAGGCCCCGAGATAAACCGCTGATGCTGGGTGTACCCATGCCCGGCAGAGTGAGGGGCCCAGGCTGTGAAGGGTCCATCAAGGGGGGAGGCGTGGGAGGGGGAGGGGAGGACATTCTGGGGAGAGAGAAAAACCTAGTCAAACGTACAGAAACCAGAGAGGCTGCAGTTGCTTAGACTGGAGCAAACCGTTCAGCCCCCAGGAGCATGCTGGAGAAGCGGCAGGGTGCAAAAGAGAAAAGCAAGCTCACAGAGCAAAGGGACATGAATCCCCGTTCGGAAAACTGTCGGTTTTGACTTTTAAACATCGGTTAAAGGGGACTGGGGGACCTTGTAGAGGGGCCTGCAGGGGACGTGGCTGGACAGGTTGGCCAGGGCTGGGTACTAAGGGATCCTGCATATCATACTGAGCAGCATCTTTAATGGAAAACATCTTAATCAAGAGATGCCGTCTTGCAATGGGGAGGTCATCTGAGGAGAAAACAGTTGTCATGAATTTTCTTCTTCTTGAATCATAAAGATAGGTGGGATGAGGATGTTTTAACTCGCAAAACATATTAAAAAGTTGAAAAAGCAATGACGCCAATCGCCTAGAATGCCCTTTTCTCTTTCTCCATCTGCGGACTCTGACTCATTCTTAAAGATTCAGTTCAAAAGTCAAAACTGTGACAGCTTTCCGAATGGGGATTAATGTCCCTCTGCTCTGCGAGCTTTCTTTTCTCTTCTGCACCCTTCTGCTTCTCAAGCCTGTGGCAGCTTAAGTGCTAGTGATTTATACACGCTCCCCTCCCTTTAGACCGCAGGCTCCTTTGCACCCGTGACATCTGCGTCTCAGCAGGTAGCACAAGGCCCGACACAAGATAAAAACCCCAATATTTGTCCCCCGGACACACCAAAGTCACTATGGGATATCCCGATTTAGGACTATGCATGTAGTGAAAAGCACATATTATTTACCTCTATAGGTTAGGCACTCTGTAAGGTGTCTCCTTACAATCAAAAACTACACAGCCTAACATGTTAGGAAGTGTCGGAAGAGTCTTCAAGAAACCACGGTCTCACTATGGAAACCAAAGCACTTGACCACATCATCATGAGGGCCCTGAGACACAACTTCTTTCCTTTCCAAACAAGGGCAAAGTCGGGAAGAGACTGTGTGAAAGGCAGCTGTCTGTCTGGCACTCTGGATGAACGGAGCCTGCAGTCCTAGAGAAACTAGTGTCTGGACCTCCAGGGTCCCAGGTGAGCGGTCACCCATCTACAGGGCGAACAGAACCCGAAGCCCTCTGCACACCGTGTCTACACAACAAGGGGGAGCCCTGTCACTCCCACCCACCGTGAAGAGTGGCACCCATGCTGTGGGATTTGGGGGTGCGTTTGGCATTTCCAGAGGAGGCGGCGGATTTGAACACTTTGGGTTTGCCGATGTGTGATGTGGACAGCTTCACGATACACTTTTGCAGAGCCGTCGGGTGCCGTGGTTCCGGTGGCCTGTGTCATGAGGATGAAAACCTCAACGGAGGCGGGCGGGGTTCATAGGATCCATGCGGTGGAGTCTGCTTTCCAAGTTCACCGCAAGTGTAACGGCGTTCACAGTTGAGTAGCTGTCTCTCAGTGACAATCAAGAGGGCCACGTATTTAGACTCTGGTGACGGCCAGGCCCATTCAGAACAAACTGTAAGCCACTGAAGCCAGAGGGAGAGCCTCGGGCTGTTTCAGGACTGAAAACCATATAAAACAAAACGATTCGCTATGCACCGGTCCAGCTCCCGGTGAAACCCGGGTCCACGGCGTGTGGGAAGGAAGCGCGGGGCTCCCACATATGCGGCGAATTACTGGCAGATTAACGTCTCTGCACGGAGACAGCTCATCTCCAGTGGGCAAGGGCTCTACTTCTAGGAAAGCATAGTTTCCTCCCTCTGGGGACACGTCCAACAACAACATGGAATTCCTACAACTATTTGGTTTGAAAAACATCGGAGTTTAATATAGACTCCTGGCTTTTTTAGCTATGAGATGGCCTGCTCTTTGGGGCCAAGAATTACTGTGACAGAGGGCAACACAGAGGAGATGTTCTTTTCTTAGTTGAGAAAGAAGGGCTTCGAATACATTTCCAAACACTCCCCCCTCCCCCCGCCGCCGCGGGTGTTTAAAAGCAGAGAGAACGCAGCGGGCTCTGTGGCGCAATGGAGAGCGCGTTGGACTTCCAGTGACAAAAACAGAGAGCGCTACCATGACAGCATGTCAGGAGTCAGAGAAGTGGTGGAGATCCGTGCTCCGCTAATGCACACTTTACATATTGTCTAATGCTACGTTTCCCCTTAAAAGCAGCCAGGCGAATTATCCCAATGAAAGGAAACCACCAAAAAAAAAAAAAGTGAACTGAATGAGAGAAATTTGCCTGCCCACAGACTGGTCTTCAAACGCAGGAAATGAAAACTATTATTAAGTGCCATCTTCTTTTGAGACAAAGTCTTGGGAACAGATGAACATGATAATCAATTCTGAGGCTGGATAATGTCCCTTTGAAAATTTCCACTGGCTATTCAGGTAGGTATTATACAAGCGATTTAATCACCTAACACGATGTTAAAAGCATATGGGTCACAGTGCAGATTACCTCATGATCTAAAGAGCTTAACGCCATCTCAGAGGACTAGGGCGTGCTCCCGGCGCTGTGACAGAAGAAACAAGACAAAACACAAAACACCTGTCAGTTCCAAGCCACCCTCTGGATCCGGCTCTGACCTGTGTGTCTGGCTGGGCTAATGTGTCCGAGTTCCTGGGGAATCCTCAGCCCCTTGTCCCCCTCCAGCACCTCCTAGCGGCTCCAAACAGTGGAACGATGGGCCGAGGGTCTGTAAATCAGAGCGGACTTCGGAGCCCTGGGAAGCTTAACCGCCTAAGTGTAAGTAGGTTAGCAAACAAATGAAAGCGCTCTGGACACGTCTCCCCACGACCACTGCTCAGAAGCAACGGATGACTCAGGCGACACTGGAGCAGAGGAGTAAGAAAATCCACTGAGTTCTCAGTACAATGGGAACCGTGTGATTCTAGGGTTTAAAAGGATAAGCAAATAGGGCAAGATATGAATAATTATCGTGAGCTATTCTCTGTTTTTCTTTTTCTTTTTTTTAGGTCCTTGATTTCCAACTTTGGCCTGAAAGCTGGCTGGCATGATTACTTTATGGCTTTTTCTTAAATTCAGGTTGTATTATTTGGGACAAAGCCGGTCCATTAATTTTCCCGAGGGCAGGCTCCTCAGTTGGTGTCTGTCCTCTCCTCATCACCGCCCAAAGGTCTGAAGATGTTTCGAACGGGCCGAGGTGCTCCCTGCTGAAGCTGCCGAGTTCCTTCCAGCCTGGGCCGCCGTATTCACCGCCGAACCCCACACCGAGCCCCGTGTTCTCCGTCTCCCGTGAAGTCCCCCCGCGAGTCGTTGCCATTTAACTGAACCCTCTCCAATCTGCGCCCTGTTTTCACTCACTGCAGCTTGGAGGTTAGACTCATTCCGATTCAACTCAAGCACTTCTGAAGGGAAGAGACGGTCTGCCAAAGATTCCATTCCGCTGGCTTCATCCGGTATGAGTCAACTGCAGGCTGTGAGTTCTGGAACCCCTGAAGGCTCCTTTCCGAAATATCTGTATCCTTCCCAAGAAGCAGCGTGCTAGCAATCTGCTGAGATTCCGTCAACAAAACACGGTATCGCACCAAGATGCCAGGACCCAGGACTGGGAACGAAGCATCCTTGACTTTCCACGTGCAGCGGCAGGATGAGCTGGTGCACGTTACAGAGAAGGCGAGTTTCTCCCTGTTGTGCTGGTTATGGCCCGTATATCCGACACATCCCAGCCACAATGGGGCTGGCATCCTTCTTTTTATCGTACAGTGGTACCTCGAGATACGAGTGCCCTAACATATGAGATTTTTGAGATACGAGCCGTCGAGCGAGCGATTTTTGCTTTGAAATATGAGCAACATTTGAGATAGGAGTAATCGTTCGGATCGGCCGGCTGCACACGACCCACCAGTTTACCTCGACTGGAGCATCTCAGTTTCCCACGCCTCAAGGTTACGGAACGAATTAAACTCGTATCTCGAGGTACCACTGTACTTCACTCCCTGAACCTACCGAGTTTGGAGCTAGTATGAAAGATGACGGGGTATGAGCTGGAAACTGACTTGGAAGGTGACTGTCTTGTAAGAGAGAAAGAAAACGGAGGCTTAAACAAAAACCATGGAACTTAACTCAGCAGATTGCTTTTCATTTTAAGAGAAAAAGAAAGGGATGGTCCAATCAAAGTGAGGAACAAAGAATCTAAAACGCCTCCCCGAAGGCAATGCTCGGTGTGCCAATGCATTTGTGCATAAGTTGGTGTGAAATACAGAACACTCCAAGCAGAATACGGAAGAGCTGGATAAAGCGGAGTCCCAGGGGAGAGAGACAAAGACAGAACCTCCGGGAAAGTACTGCTGGAAGCCACAAGCCCCCAGGCGGGTCCGGGAGCCCCAAGCCCAGCATGCAGTTCACGCCAATCAAAGTGTGGAGGTAAGAGAATGCTACCCCTCCCCTCCCCTGAGCACCCCCACCACGGCAGGCCCACGGCAGGGACAGCCACATTCTGTCAGAAAGCAGTGTCTAAGAGTAAAGCCTTATCACGTGAATGCAGCCTTTGGTCAAATCGCCTCTGCACCTGCTATATAAGGAACTATCTACTTATAGGCATATTTGAACACCATAGCAGGCCATCTATTTGACTAGGTTACCACCCAGCTTCTACAATTCAACCAGCGCTGCTGACTGTGGTTTAAATCATTAGTCTTAATCGTTTATTTCATTTTGCCCTTCCTAAGGTTTCTTCATGAAAAAATGAAAAAAAAAAAAAAAGGAACCACAATTCTTTCATGACTTCATTTGGACTTTCTCCCCTTCCTCTCACTATGCAAATCATGTACTTCCCCATTATCTGTGAGACACGGGGGTTTTCTGAAACTTTCCTCCTCCTTCCTTTCCCAGGAGTCTTCTGTTGACAGGGCATGGGTTCCTCCCCCACTTAAAGGGTTTGGGGAAGTCACTTTTGCGATCACCAAATCCCACCTCTCCCCCCTCTCTCACAAATGAGAAAGCAGTCCCAGAGGAACTGAGAGGCGTGTCCAAGGTCATGCAGAAAGGGGCCTGGATTTTAATGCTCAGCATCAGCCAGGTGCTCGCTGCACGGTGCCATGTGACGTGTGGAGGATTCTTCAGCCGCTGGCCAGTTTGTTCACATGTACTTCGCTCACAGAGGACAAGAATACAGTAGAGGACATGGACTGTTAAGCCTTTTGAGTGGGGCTGGGGAGGGGCTCAGGCTGACGGACAGGGCTGCCTGGTGTGGCTGGTACTAGCAGCACAGCCTGGCTCTGCCACTCACCAGGCAGGGCCCTTCCGCAGGTGGGGATCCATCTCTGAAACGGGGGAGCCATGCCACCTGCCCCCGGGTGGAGGGGCAAGAGTGTGCATGTGCGCGCCTGTGTAAGCGCCATGATCCAGGCTCGACTACATTTCCGCTGCAAAGCCACATAGCAGTCAACACTGATCTAACATATCATAGGAAATCTTTAATTCTTTTGGACTCATTCTTTCATTTTTTTTAAAAATTTTGTATTGATTTCAGAGAGAAAGATAGAAACATCAATGATGAGAGGGAATCATTAACTGGCTGCCTCCTGCATGCCCCACACTAGAGATCGAGCCTGCAACACGGGCTTGTGCCCTTGACTGGAATCGAACCTGGGACCTTTCAGTCCACAAGTCTATCCCATGAGCCAAACCGGCTAGGGCTGGACTAAGAAAAAATTTCACAGGTGTCCCTATCTTGATTTAAAAATAAAATACAACCTGCCCCCTGGGGAAGGGGGAAGAGTGTGTGTGTCTCAGAAAGCAAGAGATGTAAGTGTTGCGGACACAGGTTCTGAAAGAGAACGGGACATTTTGGTCAGAGAGGCCAGAACCAGGAAGGAGCTGGGGAGCCGGGCTCGCTGTCCTGGGCTCGAGCAGGAGAAACCCCATTTTAAGTTTGAACACTATGTATAAACAATGACTTATTTCCCCCACCAAACCATCCGGTTGGGTTTTCTCCATAACTTTCAAGAAATGCCTATTTACAGACAGAAATGGATAACAGAACGTTTCAGAACAAAAAAGTTGGGGACAAATCTCATTAAAACAAATGCAGAAAGGGTGACTGTCGGTAACATATTACCCTCATTCATCTTAATAAAAATATAAAAATAGTTATGTAACAAATCAAAATGCCCAGGGTACTAAAAACCTCATTTGAGTTACAGTGCAAGTGAATAATGTAGAGAGGTAATACTGCCTAGATTTTTAACTAGTTAGTGTCTACCCTGGAAGCCTGATCTACAAAAACCGGTGAAAAGTCACAGAGGTCAAGGGAAGATTCTGTAAAACCGGGCACACGCACACTGGAGACAGCCAAGAGTGAGGAGCGTAGAGTAAAAACCTGCGACCTAGGAGCTCTCTGGAGGAATAGCCCCGCAGGTCTGAGGGCAGGGCTGGTTGGCCCAGGAGGACATGGGATGCCCAGGTGTACAGCCCAGGCTGGGTCCACCCTCTACCAAGCTGGTGGGTCCATTTCCCTCAGACAACGATTACTGAACCAGCCACTATAGCGGAGAATTTCCATGCCACACCCTTACAAGGTCTCATTGTGGGTTTGATTTGGAATCGACTTGGTCTCATGAGGCAGGTCTTGTGGCATTTCCTCCAGGTGATGAGAGCAGTCCACTCCTGAAGGAGAGGAGTTACTAAATGATGCCCAAAGCGGAGGTGGTGCTCCGAGGCTCACCGGCTCATTGAGGGTGTCTGCTCCCAGGTGAACTGCTGATGGGCCAGCGAAGAGAGACCCAGAGAGGCAGGGAAAGGAGCTTAAACGACCACGTTGCTTGAAGGACACCCCAGGACCAGAGCCCCAGCGCCAGAAGGACGTTCACCGTGGGAAAAGGTCCCGTATCTGCAGCCCTCCACTTTCTACAACCAGAACATGCAATCGGACGAGCACCCACATGACTAGATGTATGCCGTGGCAGGTTAAAAGGGCCACAAATTCTTCGATGTCCTTTCTCCTGTGGGATCTATTGTCTGCTCTTGGAATCGGGGCTCTGCTGGTGACTTGCTTCAACCAACAAAAAGTGGTAGGGGTGGTGCTGTGTGACTTCGAAGAGGTCTCTCAAGGCTTTGCTACGTCCTCTCAATTCTGCCTTCAGGTAACGAGGCCTCCCAGCCATGCCAGCTGAGCTGCCAGACATGTGAGCGGCATCGTCTTAGACCTCCCAGCCTCAGAGGAGGACCTGCCAGCTGACTGCAGAACCGCCCAGTTCACACGGTCGTGAGAAATAATAAATCGTTGCTGCTTGAAGCGATTCCATTTGGGGGTGGCTTGTTACACAGCAATGAGTAACTGAAGTATACGTATATCGTGTTAGTATGTACTATGCTGATATAAGTATGTTGATGAGATCTGAATTCATATCCATTGATATAGTTCCCTGACTTAAAACATCACACACACACACACACACACACACACACACACACACATTATTATCAAAAGAGAGCACAGGTCTTTGAATCAAAGAACCTGGGCTCAAGACTTGAGCCTGCTCTGTCCCTTGTACCAGAGAACATCTGTGACTTTGCACAAGCCACGTATTTCTCAACCCCGTTTTCATGTCCGTAAGTTCCTCATGGAGCCAGATGACAGGAAAATTAGAACAACCAAAGGGAATGCTTTGTAAACAGCAGGGCACAGGGCACAGGGAAGCTGTCTTTGGTACCGCTACCTCCGTGCTGACAGAATTTTTTGTTTTTCTTCCTCCGCAAAGATGCCGCTGGGATCAGAGGGACTGCTAACTGTCTGGGCTGTAAGATTCCTTGCGCACACGTACGAAAGGCCTTCCAAAGACTACAAAGTGCCCTGAGCCACATGGACAGTCCCATGTCTCCTCCGTGTCATCATGCAGTGCTCAGGCCCAAGGTAAGGCCCGGTGCCCTCCCTCCCTCTGCCACGAGCTCCCATCACAGTCCAGTGCCGAGAGAAGAGAAAGGAATGAAAAGAATTGGCAGGGGGCTTGGAAACCTAGCCCATGCCGAGGCCAGGAAGGACTAAAAATGGTTAAACGCTAATTTAATCACATAGGAATGATATCTAAATAGGATGAAACACCGCAAAAGAGGGAAACTTGGGATGATGGGCCATCAAGAAAAAGAAGAGATGCAGCAAGGAACGAAGGCATGACCTGTGCTTAGAAAGGGCAGAGGGAGCGGGGAGAACCAGAGTGGTCAGACACAGAAGGGGTGATACCCACGTGTGAAAAGCACAGCTACAGGTCAGTGTGTGTCACGCATGAGGGCTCAATTCATGAATGAATGAATAGCCGAGTGGACAACTGAACTGAAAACAGACAACTCTAAAATTAAATTGAGTGAAGACTCACCCTGAAACAGGGCAGCGAGGGGTCAGAACAGGTGATATAGTTTCCCTGTGAATGGCAATTCCATTCGCATGGGAATGAAGGAGCGAGAGGATTATTTTTTAAGATAAGGTGAAAGAAAGCCTACAGATTCCTTTTGTAGAATACGAAGGCATAATCAATCCTTATAAAAGGGTGGTTACTTTCACCAAAGATGAGTCTCTACTGCCAAACTTTGATATTTCATTTTAAAAATTCTGTAAGCACGCAGGTAGCAGTACCTAAGACAGCTTAACTGTGCACAGGACTTGCCCCTCTGAATTCTCCACATAATCAGTTTTATCTAAGATGACGCTAAGTTCTTAACAAAGCTCTTTCAATTGCGTTGGTAAAGGTCAAACAATCAAAATAGGATTTTACATGCTTATGAGAGCAAATTTTGAACATTGTGCATACATAAGAACAAAGTTATGTAATTTTTTTTTTTCCCTCTTAAAATACTACCACCATTACTACCTATGAGGCTCTCTTCTTTCTATTTCCATTTCCACATGATTGTTTGGGTTTTTATTCTCTTGTCAAGGTATGACTTGTCTATTGTCCTCTCTCGCCAGGAGTGAACCTACGTAATGTGCTAAACTAAGTTAAGCCTCAGTCTGAACATATTCTGTACCTAGCAATTATTCAGCATTTATTGCATGCACAGAGGAAAAGAAAGACACAATTTCTGGCCTTAGAAACATCCTTTTGTTGGTGAGACAAGACTTAATGCATGTAACACCAAGAACAATGCAAGGAAGTATATGATGAACGGCAACAGGGGAAGGTCTATTTTGGGAGTTCCTACGGGGCGGGGCGGGAGTTGGCTGAAGCATGAAGACCTTTGTGGGTAAAGTGGGAGTTAATTGGAGTCCTACAGGATGAACAATATGGGAAAGGTGGAAGGGAGAGATAAAGGAACCCTGTGCTTTGGGAGGTGAGCTGGGTGTTTGGAATGGATGGTTTATAAACTATTGAGAACTGGGCCGTGAAGAAGGGGGTTGGGGAAAAACTGCAAGGGTTTTAAAGGGAGCCAAGGCAGGAAGTCATTGTGCCTAAGAGTGGGTGCATTTGTTCATTCATTCGTTCGTTCGTTCATCCATCCATCCATCCATCCATCCATCCATCCATCCATTCATCAAGAAATGTAGGCTGGTAAACATTAAGCCCCATTCCAGGTACTAGAGACTCTAAAATATTCTCTTCCCTTGAGAATCACAGAGCGGGGAGAAAGCTGACAAGAAGAACCGATGAGGTGATACATTAGTAAAGTGCTGTGATAAAGAGGCGCACGGGAATTAAGTTAAAAGGGAGCAGAGGAGGATCACCTGAGTCATCCGTAGGGGCTGAAGACTGAACACACTTTGAAGAGAGGGAACTGCAATCCCGAAGGAGGAGTGGAAGCTGTCGAAGGGGGAGAGGAGTCAAGTGCAAACGCAGAAAGGCAGGGAGCGTGAGAGCGCTCGGGGAGGGGCCGTGTCAGCTGGGAACACAGGATGCATGTGGAGAAGAGGGTGGGGGGGAGGTGAGCAGGGGTCACCGACTACCTAAAGCACCGGAAACTGAAGAGCTGTGAGAACGTACCCCTTCCCTGCAAATAATTTACAGGGGGGCCCTGGATGACTTCCTTCCCCATGGCCCCATTCCTTCATCGGGGGCACCTTTCCCTGACCATGCCTCGGTCCCGCAGGCCAAGTCAAAAACCAGGTCCCTACAACCATCCTCCTCCTGAGGTGTATGGTTATCAGACTCACGGAAGCTCGGAGAGAAAGACGGACGGCATCTAGCTGAACCTCCCTTTCCTACATCACATTGCTTCTGAGCATTCCTGGCCGGTGGCCATCCAGACAGAAAGAGACGTCTCCAGCCCCACGGAGCTCCGTCTATCTCAGGAAGCAGCCCAATTCATTGCAGCACAGCATTAGCTGTGAGAAAACGTTGCTTCTTCAACTGAGATTAGAGAGGTCTTCCTGCAGCTTCTACTCACTCCCAGCCCCTCACGTGCCTCCTACGCGCAAACGGTGGGTCCTACGTCAGCCTGATGACAGGGAGCGAGAGCTGTCCCTCTTCCTCACTGAAGGACTCGTTCACTAACGACGGGCTTTGTTCTCATGAACTGGGTTCTCTAACGTACCACGCCACCTTCCTTTCATAGAGACCTTGAGGGACATCGGTTGCTTTCAGCGATGCTCCCTGCTCTTCCTTCACTGATTAGTAATATCCTATGTCTGCATGATACTTCACCCCTTTCCAAGCATCTGCATGCAAAGTCTCCTATCACAGTGGCAGAAGAAGGGGCTGTGCCACTATTACACTATCTTCCCAGAAGCCTTTGTATCTGTGTTATGATGCAGTATTAAAAACACACACAGAGAAGTCATGTCAGATATGGTGGAGAGAATTTCAGAGTCTCAGACAGAACAGGGGTGAGGCGGTGTCATGTATTTTAAGACAAGAAAGAAGAAGCAATTATCAGAACAGTCTGAAAAGCCTACTCCAGTTATGGACCCATAACCAGGTACTCCCCTTCACTAAGGACCAGAGAAACTCCCAGAAGCATAATCACAACTATTCATGCGGCAAACACAGGTGCGAAGTGCCTGGCACTGGGACTGAGGGAGACAGAGCAGAAGGAGGCAGTGTCTGGACAGTAAACGCAGAGCAGAAATTGAAAGGAATGGGCTGACTTAGTCTAAATGACGTCTTAGTGGCCCGGGGAAGGTCTGGCAGAGGGAGAGAGAGCATCTTAGAAGGAGAAGCAGGATTTAAGCCTTCTATTTCCAAGCAGGGTCTTCCCCAAAGCCACGCCCAAGCTCTATGGTGGGGCCAGGAAGCCCCTCCGAACAGAGACCTGCAGCCCATCATGCTTGGGGATGAGCCGATCCTATAGGCTGAGTGGATGTGTTGCTGCTACACCTAGAATGCAGGCCCCTGTTCCTCCCCATCAAGCCAAAGGAAGATGTGTTTGTTACTCCAGAAAGGACTGCAAAAACATAGACTCCTCTTTGCCTCTGCAAGCAATAGGCCTGGAAGATGTGATTACAAATGTGAAGAATCCTTGGGGGGGGAGGGGGCAGGGAAGGGGGAAAAAACTCCAGGAAGCAGGGTTTCATCCTATTGGTCACGATGGTCAAGCTTCTGTAAGATTCACGGCAGAGGATGGAATGACATGCCAGCTATGGACGGACACCTCCCTGCCTCCCTGGCTACCTCCTGCGGGGCGTGTTTGCCTGGACAGCTCCCGGCCTGCAGAAATGCACGGCCCCCCGGCATGAAGGGTCTGTGAGGATTCGTGACTGCCCCCGGTAGCACCTGGCTTGGATCCGAGGACCCACACAGGCAAACACCAAGTTGCAGTGACAGTTCAGCGATTTCCCCGCAGAAAACGGGAGAAGGCCGGGCCTCCCTCACGCTTGGGGAAAACAAACTGCATGCTTGACTGACACTGCCTCCCCTAACACACAAGACAGGAGGAAGCTCAGAACCCGAGGGCAGACCGACCTTGTTGGCAGCGTGCAGCAACCGTCCGCTGTGAGTCTGACTTGAGTTTCGTAGCTATCCAGGGGGCACACGGCCTGCTGAACGGAGGGGCACTCCACAGTGCTGCAGTCCACGCTGAACACTGGAAGGGGCAGACAGAGGCACCGTTTACTGTGACAGGTACTGGCATTTTCACGGAGTCCCCAAAGGAAACCCTGGCTCTCGGGACCCATTTCTGCAGCGGCCTCGCCTCCCAGAAGCCTGCCCTACCGCGGGCCTGTTCGTTTCACTCCATGTTCGAGAACAGCCGACGGGTCCCTGGTCTTCGCCCAAGGAGAGCAGGGGACAAGACACTTCAGAGTTCAGACGAAGACGCAGAGAGAGCGGTAAGCCAAGGGTGGTTACGCGGGTAGATGCGCTTCTAATAAAACGGCTCAAGAGATGCACAGAGGACTGCTTTGCTCGAAGCACTTGCCCAGCGGTTGAAAGAAATCTGACTAATGGTTAGAGGTTTGCAAAGAGGAAACCACTACAGCCCAGCCCTGTTCACAGGCCACGCTAGATTCACTGCCGGAAGACCAAGGGAGTTAGAAATAACCGAAAGCTAGAAGCAGCCGGGGCACCACGGCGGATCACACGTGGCGAAGACGGTGAGTGAGCGGCCAGAGATGAAGAGGGCTCAGCACATGCGATCAGAGCCGACAGGTGGATGCGGGGAACGGGCGAGAGAGAAGATCAGGGCTGAGCCCTTGGTTATGGAACCCCTGGCATTTGGACGCATGTACGCACCTAAAAGTAACTTCCTGTTTCATGTAAGATGGCTATTTTAAATGTGATCACTAAAAGCAGCAGATAAACCTGCAAATGAAGGCTCGGACCTTTTCTGGGGGGAGGGGGGCGCAGGAATGAAGCAGCAGGTATCATAAATCTTAGCTCCACCGCTCTCACCAAGCCTACATCGAGGGGGAAAAGGAAGAAGAAAAGAGACACAGACACAGTCCCTCCCTGGAGGTACTGTGGTGCCGGGGAATCATGTCTCTGCTTCTCTGAAGAGGAGGCCAGAAGTCGGGCTCCTTCAGCCCAAAGCAACAGACACGCGGTGTCCCGATGAGCACGCCCGTCTCCCCGCGGGAGGAGGAGAGAAGGAGAGACGGGGCTGCGGAGGAGAGACGCAGCTACAGAGACACGCGGGCATACCTGGTTTGCACTCATAGAGGTCACAACACTCTCCCGGCTTCCCCGAGGCCTTGGACACCAGGATGTTGAGGTAGCCCGGCTGGCAGACTTTGCGCAGGCAGCCCGCAGGGTCGCACACGCAGCGGCTGGGCAAGGGGCAGCACTTCCCGGGGGGAGCGTAGCCCTCGATCAGGACGGAGTCCTCCGGACAGCGCGGGGAGAACTGCACTTCACAGCGGGCCTTGGAGCAGTCCGGCTTCTCTTCTAGACGGGAGAGACAGAGTTTAGCACGTGCCGGGCGCTGGGTGGGTTGGGGGGCATTCTCCTCAGAAGCACGAGCCTAACGGACCAACGAGGACGGGGGAGAAAGAAATCCGGGGTGAAAACCCTCACCACCAGGAAATCTCTCCCGCGATCGGCTCTCGACACCAGGATGGGAGGCCACGGTGGCCTCCCTCTCACCTGCCCTCTCGCTGGTGTTGAACGACCAATGACCGTCCAACGCCTTGGCCCAGAGGAGGACGAGCAGAGGGGAGAGACGCCCGCACGGCCTGCAGAATCAGAGCACCGAATGCTGTCCCTGAGCAAATGAGAGATTCTTGCACTTAAAAGGGATGTTTTGAGGGCCGTTCTCTGAACAGAGTGCGCGCTTCCCTAACCAAACAGGCCCGCCAGTAAATCACGGCTGCTTGCGGGACGAGGCCCGGTACATGACAGCCAGCATGTACCTCCGCCTCTGATTGTGGAGGCGAGGCGCCTATTAAGAGTCTGCGCTCCTGTGATGTGGAATCTCAGGAAGGAGGACGGCGAGCCAAGTTCCCATGTAATTTCCCTAAATGACATCTGGTGTGTTTCTGTCTCCAGCAGAGATCCAACGAGCGGCCCGCCTTCTCTTTTCTCTAGCGGGATGCCCCGATCCATCGCTGCACCACAATCTCCGAACAACCGGCCAAGCAAAGCCCGGGCTTCCGGAGCCCTCAGTCCACCCCTCGGCTCGTTCATTTAGCTTCTTCAGAAACTTACACCAACGTGAATTAGGTCCTTGAGGAAAGACCGAAATAAACCAAAAGCACATCAGAGCAGCCTCAGGACCTTGATTGGGGAGAAGGGGGGTGAGGGGGAGAGGGTACCATGTAGGATCAGCGTACGCTATCATAAGCTCTGTCTGTCCTCATGTAAAACCCACATAGAATCACAAAGCACGCTTAGACCTAGTTCACCGTCTTCTCGTTTAAAAACGCTCACCTCTTTGTAGATTAAGAGACTGTCGCCCCAAGTAGAAGGGACCTGCCCACGGTCAGCGGTAAACCTGAGGTGAGAGTCCCAGTCCCCTCACTTTCGGTTCTTCTGGAGCAGTGGTTCTCAACCTGTGGGTCTCGACCCCTTTGGGGGTCGAACGACCCTTTCACAGGGGTCGCCTAAGACCATCGGAAAATGCAGATATTTACATCACGATGCACCACAGTAGCAAAATTTCATGGTTGGGGGTCACGACCCCATGAGGAACCGTATGCAAGGCCTTCGGAAGGTTGAGAACCGCTGTTCTGGAGCTTCCTGGCACAGCAGCAGATCTATTTCCCACGCCACGTGTTCCTCGGGGCGTTTTCTACCTCAGTTGCTGTATCTTTCATCTCACCGTCCATCTTCCTTGTCTAACTCCTTCAGGTCCAATCAAAACACAGGACAGGAAAGTCTTCCTCCTCGTAGCTCTAGCCCATTCATTCAAAAATCCGTATCGAGCTCCTGCTGTTCCAGCCGCCTGGGTTACCCCCCAAAAGGAGAAGAAACATAGATCCCTGACCTCAAAAACTTACAGTGCAGTGGAGGGTGACGGAAAATAAACAATAAACAGTATGCAAAAGCAAACTATGGAGATAGCAGAGGGTGGTCAGTATTACAGGGTAAAGAACAGAACAGCCAAGGGGAAAGAGGATGCAGAGGAGAAGAGGGAGCAGTGAAAACCCGGGGAGGACAGGCATCGGTGGGAAGCTGATATGTGAACAAAGACCCGAAGGAGGGAGGGCTGGGCCGTGGAGAGGGCTGGAAGAAGAGCATCCACTCAGAGGTAGGCACGCCCGTGTGTCCCAGGACTGGCACGGGGGCCGGGGAGGCAGCAGCAGGAGAGATGGAGGATGCAAACATCTTCTTTTCATACAACAAAACTACAGGCAACTGCTGTGAGTCGGAAAGAGGAAGATTCCACTCTTGGATCCCGGTCAGAATGGGCAGAACAGAGCAAAAGGCTGAGGAGAAGGAAGTGAATCTGGACTGTAGGGGGCTGGCGGAGACGGGGCTTGTAAAGTGCATCTAGGAGACGGCGTATCTGTCTGCCACAAACACATGGTCTCATAATTAATACGAGTTCAGTGACTTCAATGGCAAACAGCTCTTAATTCCTACTCTTGTTCGTGGGCCAAAATTAATTTTTTTTCCTCCATCACGTTTCATTACATTCTAATGGGGTAAAATAGTTGGTGTCTATAATCACTTTTCAAACATAACCATCAACGCAACTTGTTTTCATTGAAAGCCAACACATTAGATCTTCCTATTTTGCTCTTTATGTTAAACAGTCCCAACATTGCCATCTATGGATGTGTGTTTTGCAGTTAGGGCCTTAAAAAATTTGTTTACTTCTTAAGAACTGCCTTTGTAATAATATACTGTTGCAAAAAACCATCCTTGGAAGAGACTGAAGAATGCTAAAAATGAGGGCTAAATCTGACTAAGTGCTTTTCCAACTTTTCTCAAGATGATCCTACTGGCTTCCCCTTTAATTCACTAACATACTCAATTCGATTGTAAATCATCCTTGTCTTAGAATAAACCTGTTTCAAAAGATCCAGCTGGACTTAATTCCTAACATTAAATTTGAAAAAATTTATAAGCTTGATTAGAATTAAGCTGTAGCTCTCTCCTTTGTGTGTTAGCTTCATTCAGTCTTATTTTCAGAGTCACACATCTTCTTTCTTTTTTTAAGAAAAATATATTTTATTGATATTTTAGAGAGAGGAAGGGAGAGGGATAAAGAGTTAGAAACATGGATGACAGAGAAACATCGAGCAGCTGCTTTCTGCACACCTCCCACTGGGAATGTGCCCGCAACTAAGGTACATGCTCTTGACCGGAATCGAACCTGGGACCTTTCACTCTGCAGGCTGAGGCTCTCTCTCTATCCACTGAGCCAAACCAGTTTTGGCTAGAGTCACACTTTTTCAATGAGCTGTCTCACATTCTACCTCTTTCTCAGCTATAATATAGGAATTATCTGTTCTATAATGTTTTCATAAAACCCACTTGTGAAACTACCTCTACTCGGTATTTTTATTTTAAAGTAGGGAGTGACAGATTTCTTCTTTGGCTGTTATTCAGGAGTTCTACCTCTTTTAAAATAATCTTTTCTTACTAACATACTTTAATCAGAAATTCTGTCTGATTCATTTAGATTTTCAAATTCATTTTAGGCTTTATTGATCAAACTTTATTTGTAGCTTATATGTTCAATTCTTTTAAATTTTTAGTTCCTTCCTTCTTTGCCTTTCTAACTATTTCATTGATTTTTCTCTTATAGTATTTTAAGATTAATGCTTAGTTTGCTTTTATTTTATTTTCTTAGAAATTTTAATTTTAATGCTCTATTCAAATACTGCTTTGGTTACATTCTATTTTTTTTATATGCATTAATCTCAATGTAACTCATTTCTAAATAACCTATAATTCAACTTTGGTTTCTTCTGTAATAAAGAATTTCTAGAAGAATGCTGCTGAATGTCTGCATCATTGAATTTTTCTTGGGGGGGGGGGTAGCTTTCCTTTCAATTTTTAATTTACACTTATTTTGTCTTATTGCCTGAGAATGTAGGCTATACAATATTCTACTTCTATGAGTTATTTTATGTTTTAAGGTTTTTTTGTTTGTTTGTTTGTTTGTTTGGTATGTGTGGCCTATGGCCAACTTTAAAATACATATTTATATGTATTTATAAATATCCATGTATTTATAAATACATGGATATTTATAAATTTTGGATCCAAACTTACAAATCTATCAAATCAAGCTTTTCTGACATTCAGATTCCCTGTATCTTACATTTTTAACCTAATTTCCAGGGAGGATCTATAAAAATTTCTCACTATGAACCCGTAACTTCTCTTTGTGTTTCTAACATTAGGCTTTTGCTTTAAATTTTCAAGACTGGGTTGTTTACTTTATGACTAGCAGGCATCAGATTCAAGCTATATAGTGACTTGGCAAAGTGTAAAATAATGCTTTCAAATCATTTAGATTTCTAAGATCTATAGCTTTTTTATTTTGTAGTTGTTAACCTTCCTAGCTTTATTCTTCTCTTCCTTCGACCCTCTAGTCACCTTTCAGTGGAGTATCAGAACCCTTACCCACCCAGCATCTTCCCCTCCCCCAACCAGTCAGCCGCCTGTCACCCAAACCCAACCACGGTCACCATGGCATCAGCCTGTTTTTTCCTCAGCCTGTTTCTAAATAAGTCTCCCAGCATATTGCATCTCTCCATGGAGAAATTAAGAAGAAAAACTACAGCCACACCATGTATTTTCCATCATTTAGAAGGCTTTTCTGACATTACCTCTGAAATTTCAATTTTATCCATTTGAGAAGCCTCCTCTCTCCTGACAGTTCCCCTATCATGTCTATTATAACACCTAAGTTAATTAACAAGCTGTGCAGTCTGGTTGCCCTGGCAACAACACTTTGAAAACTGGAATCTTTAATAATAATTAAAACAAAACAAAACAACAACAACAACAAAAACGGCCCTAGATATACCAAGACTGAAGTGACAGTAGCACTTGCAATAGCGGTAATTCAGGGACCATCCGGGGGTTTCATTATTTAAATAGTCTTCCTCTAACAGGTTAGCCCTGAAAATACTGACTGGGTCACTATCATTAGTTACAATAATATGGAGGGTCCATACCACTCTCAGTCATTGTAACTGGTGTGACTAGGGGTTGGCCAACTATAGACCTTCAAGTCCGTATGTCAACAGGGAAAGTGCAATCATGATCTATGCAATAAACGCATTCAGGAGTATTCAGTTTAAACACAGATTTCAGTAAAATCGAAGTCAAATGAAGTACTACTAGATGAAAAGAGAAAAAAAGAGAAAAACTATACTGCCAGATTCTAATTATATCTATTTCATTTTTATAGAATACCACACATTTACCATCAATTCTTCCTCCTCTTTCAAAATCTCTAAAAACAACAACAGATATGCTAAACACTTATTAATGGAAAACAGGCAGCATAAAATGGACTGGTAAAACTCAGACTGGCAACCACAAAGTCGATGCTGCTGGGTACTCGGTCCTTTCCTGAAATCCATCCTAACTCATATTCTCTTTCTCCTCCCCTGCCCCCCGCCCCCCCCCCGCACCTACCTACCCCTCTCTCTCCCTCTCTCTCTCTCTCTCTCTCTCTCTCTCTCTCTCTCTCTCTCTCTCTCTCACACACACACACACACACACACACACACACACACACACACACACAAAGTCTGGATCATTCTGAGATAACTATTTCAAGGGACCCCAATTTGATCGGACCCGATGATGTCAGAATTTGGGAGGCAGAACACCGAGTAAAGAGGGGAAGAGTCGGCAGGCAGTTTTCCCCGCACCTTACTCTGGTCCTCTCCCTCCTCTGTAATAATCGGGAGTCCCCGAGTAGCGAGGGCATCAGCCCTGGGGAGCACAGGGGCCTCCTGGTGGTTCTGGGAGATAAGTCTCCGCGGGGGGTCAGCTGAGGCGCAATCAGTGATGTCCCCTCCAAGTCCTTTCACTCACTCATTCAGCAAGTATTTACTGAATGACCTCCACGGGCAGGAAATGAGACAAAGGCCTGGCCTTCCTGGATTTACAATTCCAGAGGAGTTAGACAATAAACAAAGA
The DNA here is from genome assembly GCA_004026805.1 of Lasiurus borealis. Lineage (NCBI taxonomy): Eukaryota > Metazoa > Chordata > Mammalia > Chiroptera > Vespertilionidae > Lasiurus > Lasiurus borealis. The sequence goes on along the minus strand of PVJN01022752.1, from coordinate 1,266 downwards.
GCCACACAGCCTAGTGCCAGGTGGTGATAAATGCTCCGAAGCAGTAGAGGGTGGGCTGCGTTCGCCTGGTGGGTGAGGGGGGCGGGGGGCAGGTGTCCGCAAACAGGGCACCTGAGCAGAGACCTGAATGAAACGAGAAGGCACACAAAGGGCAGGGGAGGGAATGTCCGGGTGTGGGAAGCAGCAAGAATGAAGGCATAAAGGCAAGAATGAGCCTCAGCTGGTTTGGCTCAGTGGATAGAGCATCGGCCTGCAGACTGAAAGGTCCCAGGTTCATTCCAGTCAAGGGCCTGTACCTTGGTTGCGGGCACATCCCCAATAGGAGGTGTGCAGGAGGCAGCTGATCGATGTCTCTCTCTCATTGATGTTTCTAACTCTCTATCCCTCTCCCTTCCTCTCTGTAAAATATCAATGAAATACATTTTTTAAAAATGATCCTACTCTCCAAGTACAAAAATATGCCTCCTGACTATTAAGGAGAAATCTAAACTAGTATAATTCACCAGTAAAAATTCACCAGTTTATAATAAACACAAGGAAAGTATTGTGATGGGCGTTTCCTATTAAGCATTCAATTCTCATTAACACGCTGGAGAAATGAAAGCAATCCCTACCAACTGGGCACCTTCCATGTGTGAGGAGGCATCATGCCTCTACTTGCTGTCACACCCCTGTGCACTCCCACGTGAAGGAGATGCCATCTCGTTGGCAGAGGAGGAGGAGGCAGCAGGCACAGCGAAGCTAAGAAGCTTGGCCTGGGCCACAAAGCGGTGACAGAGGCTCCCAGGCGCACCCACTCTTCCCACGAAGCCCACCGGGCTGGACGCCAAAGGAACTTTCCCTTCCCCAGTCAGCTCTCTTGGAACTGGGATGCTCCATCCGTGGTTGGATTTTTGCTCACAAAAGTGACTTCACACACACAAAAAAAACAAGGTTCCAGGTCTTTGGGGGTGTCCTCCTCTCCTTCCGGTGGGCCCCCCTCTCCCCACCTCTTCGGCTCCTGGGCCTTCCCGCCACCCCACAATAAAAGGGGGAACGTTCTGGTATCCGGGACTATTTTGTTCTCAAAAGCTTCTATGACAAACGCAAGGCATATGCCGCCCCTGCGTTTTAAAATTTAGAGACTGCCTCCTTTCAAGTCACACTGGGAATTCTTTTCATTCACATTCCACGATTTTATCATAACCTTTTTTGGCAAGCTCCGCGGTGAAGACTTGTTCTGCACAATCATAACCCCGAGGGGAAAAAATTAGGCTTGTTGATACA